>VMBQ01006507.1:0-53985 GCA_007657795.1 Dreissena rostriformis | reverse complement strand
GCGTGTTTGCGATGCTTATCTGCGAAATATTATGGTGGCAACTGTGATACGCCCTGTAATAGCAACTGTGTAAATATGTCGTGTCATCAAAATGGAACATGCGCTGGTGGATGTATTGCCAACTACTATGGCTCATCGTGTAAAACACCGTGTTCAGAACACTGTGCTCGTTCTAAGAATGAATCTGCATGTTTATCCGAAACAGGAAAGTGTATGTTTGGCTGCGTTGAAGGATTTACTGGAGACATGTGCATACAAGGTAAGACAAAATAGTGCAAACGTCAAGCGTGATGTTTCCAATACGTATGTATTTCAATGTGGTTGACTTAATTAGCTTTCTGGATATCTTTATTTAAAATTGAACTGTTTGCAGCAGTAGTTTTACCAGAAAAAAATGACGGATTTTTCTGGCATAAAATCATATTATACAATGCACATATACTGCAGTTGAAATACATAAAAATATATGTGATAATATACCTGATTCTTCATCATACAGCGCTCATGCAAGGAAGTGAGGGTAGTTCTGTACCATTAGTAGCAATCGGAGCTGGCGTGTCCGCCCTTATGATTGTTGCTATTGCTGTGGCGATAGGAGTGTTTGGCTGCATTCGTAGAAGGTAGTTATTATTGTAATCGAATAACTTACTGTAAATCGAGTGGTTTTATGTGTATCACACATCGTATTGAATTATGTACAAATGTATATATTTTATAATAATTGTCTGTGCAATTATGATTTAAAACAACAATACAAACAATTCATAATATACGGCTGTTCCGTACGACTGTTATTCATGTGTCTTAGAGTAAACGATTAACGTAAGCTAAAACCATATACACTAAACAGTTTCGTCGTATGAGTGCATAATCGTATGCATGTAAGACGACTCATACTATCGATGGTCTTATTTTGTTCCCACTCTACAGGGGCCGGCAACCAAAACCTAAAGGTGATATAGAGGCAACAAAGAATGCCGCCGACTCGTTAGCGCCCGTCTATTCTACTGTTACACGCAACGGTAATTGCATTACATATACGTATTTACTAGCGGTGAATTTTCGTTTTTTTAAAAAGATGCTTATTCTTGTTTGTAATATTTAACATATATGTGTGGAATATGTGCATTCCTTAAGAGCAATATGATTTTATATTCGCGAAATCCAGAAGTCCAATAAACATGTGTGCAAAGTCAGAGTTAAAACATTCAAAGCCAAACAGATAAGCGTGTCTATAAATAGTATATAAATTAACACACCAATTTATAGCTGAACAGAAACAGTTATTTGTAAGTAAATGAGGGTATTTTCAACTAAAATAGTAATAGGAACATATTCTATGTAATTTTCATAGCGCCAGAAACTACGGGATCTGTGTACGAGAACACCTCTTCTGTTAGAGTCAATATCGAGATGGGACAAATGCAAAATACTGTATATTCGAACAGTCCTGTGGAAAAGAACGTGTCGCGGGAGGAAAGGACGTCACAAACAGAGGACACCCTTGAGATAGGTATACCGTTTTTAAAGACACGGAATTGTTTATGGTTTCGAACATCGAACATCATTTACCGATATTATCTAATCGAGCATGTAAATGCTAGAACATTTAAAAGGTACAATTGAAAAAAGTAATATTTTAGAAAATGAACAAAATTGTATTTTATATATTGAACACCCAACAAAGTCAAATTCTATAGGAAAACGGATACATAGCTCAACGACAAAACGTATATTTTTGTGACATTTTTCAAGAGTTGGATGTTTATTTTTGTATACATCCTGTAATATCGTAAATAAAAAGTGTACAAAATAGTGTAAATTATCTTTGTTTTTTGCGTTTATAGCAACCACTTGCTCACGCACAATTTAAACAGCTGCACTTTTGATTTGTGTATGGTTATAACTGATGTCACTTACACCGAGTTTGGTGAGGACCGGCTCAAATATTATTGTATTAACCGCAATGTGCAGAAAGGTTCGCGAGATTGCAAACTAAATATGTTTATCATCGATGACTAGATGAATGGGACAGTATTGCCCGTCAACATGCGATCGCATTTGAAGAGAACGGAGGAGTATACTACAACGATGACGATAAAGTGAAGAATCAGAAAATACAGGTTACAGAACTGCAGGAGTTTGTGATGTCCAAGAACCTGGACTTCTTTAAAACAGAGTTTGAGGTAGAAAAATGACATTTTAAACATAAACAACGCTGATATTAATAAAATGAAACGCAAGTTATATCAGAAGTAGACAAAAGTTGATATGCAGAAGATAAATTGATTAACCAAAACATGTGGGTCATTTCCAGCAAGTGAGTATATTGACATATTCGAATGCGACTGCTACAACTTAGATACTAGATAAAATAAATGGCATTTCAATAGAAACATTGTAACCGTATTTGAATGGTTAATGCATTGTTTGAATAATAAAACTTCAGAAACATTATCAGGAGGATCGTTTTTGTCAACATCTGCTAGTCTTTTAATTACAGCGAGTGACCAATACAGCAAAATACATACAGCATACCATTGTACATTTAAATCAAACTATTAAAGCCGTGGTTCTCGTCATAAAACATGCTGAATTTACGACATCATTCGACTTAATTTTTTGCCCTGCAAGGCAATATGTCCACGCTTTGAATGGTCGTATATATTCAAGCTCATCATACCTATAATACATGTTTCAGAAACTTCCGTATGGACTCTTAAAAAACTACAACGTATCCCAGATGAAGGCAAACATAGGAAAGAACAGATACAAGGACATTTATCCGTGTACGTAGTATAGAAGTTTATCCGCCGTGTTTTTTTTTTTGTTTTGTGTGTTTTCTTTTTGCTCAGGGTCGTGCAATTGCTAACTTGCTTCAAACAATTTTATTCTTCTGTTTAGTTTCCAAGAAAGACCGATCATTTAGGAAACTGCTAAATAAACAGAGTAACAGGAATTTTATCACGATGAAAGTTATTTGCTCAACACAAAATTTTGAATCACTTGCTTAGACGTATGGTTTAGGTTTTCGCAGCCTTGCCAAATAAATATTTATGTATTTAACACATTTTGGTATTCTCTATGTCTTAAACAATTATTTCAAACTGGAAATCATAGTCAACTCGTGGTGATAACAATTTTGACGAAACAAATACACATGTCAACCGACATCAGTTGGACAACAGCTTTGCTAATGTTTTGTTTACTGTTATGTGTGTTTAAGATGCACAATATAGTGATATTGAAACTTCCTGCGCTAGTTTGTTTTCACAATCAAATTTAATGACCAATTGTTTTTGCAAAGCAAAGACACAACAATCGAGAAACGACTTAGAAACAAAATTGCGATGTAGCTACATAGTCGCGGCTTAAATCTTTCAGACAAAGTAAAACACATTAAGTTTGTTTATTGTTTTTGTTCAAACATGTGCTACTGTTAATTTGTTGGTGTTTTTTTTCATTCATGTTTCCAAGTACTAATCTTGAATTAAAGTGACGAATTACCCCTCAAAATAATAAAGGAAAATAACAATCGCATATACGACATCCCCTAAAAGTTGATGCTCATATTATCGCCACAGACCAAGTGTTTCACAATAATTGGTCGACATGAAATTTTGTATTCCTTTAGATGACGACCATAGGGTCAAGGTCATTGGTGGGGACACGGACTACATAAACGCCAGTTTCATTGACGTTAGTTTACTTCCGTATAAACCAACATTGTGTTGAAGACATTAGCAAAGAAAACTCTAAAAATGTGAAATAATTATGATTACAAATTAATCATTTTTCTACGTTCTTTAATTTCACAAAACAATATAATGGAGTCTCCTTCACAATTTGCGCATATAAAAATCAGTTTAAGTGTAAACATTTCATGAAAAGTAGCAATAACCATTTAAAGTATATTATACAGCAAAATAAATCTCAGACAAAATAATTGTATTTTACAGCTGATAATACGTCTGTGGTTTTCTTTCTACGATTTTAAATACTGACAAAAATGAAATAAAGTTCGAGTACTGCTGTGTTAAAACCAAAGTAAAATATTTATTCACATTATGTTATTGTTAACAGGGTTACAAACGGAGAAATGAATACATCGCCACTTTAGGTATACCTATAATTTCAGCCTTTCATTTTTATATGTTTATAAATGATATAACCTTTTTCCTTTTCCCTTTCTGCTAATTGTCCATTCACAAAATCGCGCATATAATATTCTCGGAGATAATTTTTGTGTTTGGCGTGAGATGTGTGTACAATGGTTTGTACAAATCGAAGCAAATTTGTTTTGCAAGCTTTGCTATTCGTTTTAAATAATATTAAACTATGCCTTGTTTAATAAATCCTTGATTGAAAAGTACCGACTAGTCAATTGAAGTACATGTATATAACAAGTAAATAATTATGTTAAATATATAAGTAAAGCTGCATATTAAACATATGTGGCCTAGATGTTATTCTTAACCTAAGATATGAAGTCTTAACTGTTATGTCAAATCCTTAATTAAGAAATATATATTTGGAAATCGGAATACATAATAAGTAAATATGTAAAATATTTAGTAATTATATATACTTTGATGTTTTATATGTGTGGTCAAAATGCTAATACTAATTTACAATTTAACAAGGTCCAATGTCCAAACAACTTGGCAACTTTGGTCTATTTTGGTCAATGGTGTGGCAACAAAAAGTGGAGAAAATCGTCATGTTAACAAATCTTGTGGAAGAAAGGGTTAGTATGTTAGTTCCAGTTAAAAAAATTAAAAGAATTAAAACATAATTGCGATGTTGCAAGTTTGTAAATTGCGCATATAAGTAGCTACATGCTATGTCATGTATATACTTTTTAATGATGACTGGATTGTTATTAAAATAAATAATACAACCTAAAGATATAATGCGTACAATGTGTACATATCGGACTTATTTTAGTTTTACAAAAAAAAATGAAAAGATCTCAGAAACGCACTTAGTGCCTCATAAAACTTATTAACCCGATTTCGATAGTGGCAGTAATGAACAAAACTATAACGCATACTATTTACTGCAGAAAGACAAGTGCGAACAGTATTGGCCCAGTGTCGGTGCTAGGGAAATGTATGGGGACATCCTGGTTGCATGCCAAAGTGAAGACGATTATGCAGAATTTACTAGAAGATCTTTCACGGTCGTCAAGGTAAACGCTACATACGTCGTTGAATACGTTTACGTCAAACCAAGATAAATACGTTGTAAAGGTGTCATTTATCTTAAATACTTCCCTGTTTTGTATAGGCGATTGGTCCTGTAAGATAACATTATTTCGGACTAAAATGTATCCCCTGATAATGTGTAAAGAGTTCATTCCTTTTTATGTAATTTAAATAAAATATAACACCGTGCACGAGTACTAGATATATTAAAGCGAGAAAATATAGACGGGGGGTCTCCATACGGCCAACATAATTAGTGAGAATGCTACAAGTACATCAACAAATAAATAGCCAATACTATAATCTCTTTGAATCAAGAAGTTTGACAGACTTTTTAGAAAATAAAGGGATGATGATATACATTCAATACAACAAACGTCTGCTTACATTGCAGGACAAGAAAACACGAATCGTGACCCAGTTACATTTCACATCTTGGCCAGACAAAGACGTTCCAGAGGACGTTATGTCGATCATCGAATTCAGGCAGAAGGTTATACGTGCTCCAGCAACACTTGGGGGACCCATCATCGTGCACTGCAGGTAATTAAGACAGATGAAGTGGAAGATAGAAAGAGTAGGGAATAAGAACTATAGAGGGAGAGAGGTAGGAGATGACAGATGGGAGAGAGATAATAGGGAGGGGAGAAATTGTGGGAGAAAGAGAGAGTGGGGAGGTTGGACGCAATGCAGGATGGAAAAATCAGTGGCTTGGGTTGGATGGTGGTTTGGGGAGTGCGATGAGATAGTGCGTAAGTCATTCACTTAATGTGACCCCAGCATTAATCATACTTTAATGTGTAATGTCATACGGTATGCAAAGTCTTGAATTATAATTACAATTACATTAAAGACTAGCGGACAAGACTATCTTCTGATAACGTTAAATTATTCCTATGTTTTCATCGTAGACAATGAAATTACTACAAGCTTTGGAATGAAACTGTACATATTCAAAATGGCTATATGTAAGTAATAATATACAAAACAAATTTGAAATCCTATAATTTGGGTCAAATACACTTAATGAAAACATACATCTGCAAATAAACTGTCAATGCTTTCAGTGCTGGCGTGGGCAGGACGGGTACCTACATTGCAATAGACATTCTCACTAAGGAAGGGGAGGCAGAGGGTGCTGTAGATATTCCAGGATGTGTGCTGAACATGCGACAAAACAGACCAAACATGGTTCAAACTGCGGTAAGTATTCAGTCATTGTGCCTTAAATTGTGCATCTACTTTACAATTCAAATACACAATATGTATTAATTAAGATAATCAAAGTATATACATATACGTATTAATTTAAATATACTTTTTGTTTAATGCAATCAACTAGTATCTTACTAGTTATGACGGCATTTTGTAACTAAATTACATTTAGGGTAGCCTATTATAAGTCGCTTATGTTAATGAGAATATTTTATTAATTGAACAAGTCCATTTTAGGTTCATCTAATACAATCAAAAACATATATGTATATGCGTTCTTTTTACGATTGCCAACCGAATTTAATATCTCAGGTCGTGTATGACTGTATTTGATAAAGCTTCCACAACTTTCAGGGTCAATATGAGTATCTTCACAATGCAGTTGTCCACTCGCTCACGTTCAACCGTAAACCTGTAGCCGGCGCAATGTTCCAGTCGTATATGGGCACCACATCACAGGATGAGATCACGAACATATTTCACGTAATATAAGTGTGATTTACTTCTAATTATATATACTATAACGCAATAATAAAACAAATTTGCACACTTAACAATATTCAGCTGCAAGCATATATTACTAAAACAATAGTTTTTATTCGGACCTCCGCTAAATTGGAAAAACGTATCTTACCCATTGGTAAAAACGACGCTGACTAAGTGCATGTACTTATTGCAGTTCGCAAATTATGTTAAGTTGATAAACTATGTGATTCCGAAAGGTTTTGTGATAGGACTAACAATATTGTTTTTTCATTTTTAAGCACACTCAGGAAAATGTATATTTAAAAAAAAAATACAAACAAATCCTAGAACCATAAATTTTTTGTTTGTGTTCTTTTTTTCTGATTAAAAAATATACCGGAATAATTAACAAACAAAAAGCTGACAGGCATGATACAAATGTTATATTGCAGCAATTGCAAGAGACAACAACGCGCGTATCACCAGATGAAGCGATTGCAATTGAAAAAAACGCACAGTTCATTGACAAAAACAGAAAAGAGTCAGATATACCAGGTTTGAAGTCCACACTGCGGCTTGGTGTGTTATTAATTTATCAAGTTTTTTTCTTGTATTGAACGTCATTATGATTATCATAGCATAAGCCAACGCAAATTACTTTTAACAAACATCTCACAGGTGATGAACATCGACCACGGATTTTCCTTAACCAGAAACCAGGCTCTACAGATTATGTCAATGCTGTTTTCGTTAACGTAAGTCGATTGTGCAGATTTCTATACATTTTAGTATAAACTAGTATTATTTCAACGCCGACCGCATCTGTTATTGTCGAACGTGATTGTATTCTAATTGGTGATTCTAGTTAATTTCTATATTTATTGTGCTGAGCTGTTATTATTATGCCATTGGATTTGTGTGTTAAAAACATACATTGTAATAGTTTTATGAACTTTTCATGCATTTAAATTGTTTATTGTTGTTTTGCGACGTAACATTATTAGAAAACAGTGGATGGGATTAAATAGAAATATACTATCAATTAGGTTATATGTTTACCCCGATTACAAAAATAATCAATCTGGTGATGCAACATCGACATTCCCTAATAGAGCCACCGTTGGTTATACTTCGATTGGAAATATGTTGAACCGTTTGTTTTTGTTTTGAATCGTAGAGTTTCCAGACTAAGGATAAATACCTCCTTGCCCAATCCCCTCTACCAAACACCGTCGACGATTTCCTCGCATTGATTGCTCAGACGAACTGTGCATGCGTTGTCAGTTTTGAGCCAACATCCATGCCTGCTCTGGTAAAGTTTTCATTTCGAATCCTTTCAAATCTATATATGTGAATATTCGCTGCTATGGATATGTACATGGCAGTTTAGTAACATAGCTTTGTCGACAAACCCATACACTTTAAATATACATTTTCTGTGATACATTTACAATCAAAGTTCCTGCTTTAGAAATATTGTTTCGCATCGTTGTAAACAACGCATGATTATTGTGTGAATTGTCAGATATTACGAAATATAAGCGCATTCAGGATACAAGCCCATGGCATAGATGTTTATAAGAGACCTAAATATGAGACATGTACTTGACTTGTGTTGTTTCGAATAACAAAATACCCATATAATTATACACTCTTTATTGACACATTTCTTCACAGGGCATCGGAGTCTACTTACCCGCAGACAACCAGATGTTAAAGAATGGAATATTCAGCGTCCGTTGTTCGAAGCCAGAAGCGAATGCGTACCGTATTAAACGGACATTTACTATTGAACAGCATGGAAATAAAGCGGTAACTTTATATTTTAAAACATATTTTTTTGTTGTAAAATGTAGCTTTTTAATGTATTATTTGGCATTAAAAATAGCACTAGGTGTGAAAGTAAAACTGATTATAAGATTCTATATAATATTTTATAGCAAGTATATGGAGTAAAAAGTTGATATATATTATAAAATTTCAATGCTTGAATATAACTGTATATGTTTATTATTCTACTAAATGGCAACTTTGTACTTGGACCCAGAACACTAATATGAATACAATGTGATTATGTGTTATTTATAGTTATAATCATTGTGTTATGTAAAATATGTTAAACAGGGAGACGTGGTATCTTCTATTACACATCTGGAGTTTACTGATTGGGACACGGAACAAAATGTGCCAAGGTCCACTGTCCACTTCCGACGATTAATTGACGAAGTGGAAGATGTGATGGCAAGTATGGACGTGCACAGACCCATAAACATTCACTGCCTGTAAGTGCCTGTCACCTTTTCACATATATAAATTAAGGATGGTTCTACAGTAATGAAATACTCCTAGCTCAGTTTTAATTCAGGTATTTAACATTTAATCAATAGAAATACATAACTTGAACCTTGTCCCATACACTGTAATCAGCTACACAAAAAGTTATTCAGCTGTAAACGTTTGAATGAAAGTTGTTAAAAAGGTGTGGAGTACACAAAATGTTGGTGCCCATGCATATATTGTATAGTGTACAACTGGCCATCATCAAGCAAAACTGGTCATAGTATAATTTCCTTTCATGTACAGTTTATGTAGTTGTAAAAGTTTCAACGAGATCTGGCAAGTAGTTAAATAGAAATTGAGTTCACAACGTTTTTGAGCTTATATAATGTAAAGTGGAAAAAAATGACAAAGCCAAAATTCCACCCATTATGATCATTTACAAATTGAGGTCATTACACTTTAAAAGTTTGGGCGAGATCCATCCTGTAGTTAAAAGGAGATGGAGAATTGTGGGACTGTATATTCTATAGTGGAAACAAACAGACAAATGGCAATAATTCTGCCAAAAACTGTCGCAGCCAAATGTTTGAGCGAGTTCCGCCCAATTGGTAAGAGAAGTTGACAGTACAAGCTTCGTAACATATGAACGTACGTATATACGGACTTACAACTGCAATGCTTAATACATCCAACTAGGGGGGGGGGGGCAAAAAAAACAACAAGACATCGACAATCTTGTGCAATGTTTGACAGTGTGTATCACCTGTATAAATACAGAATGCATGGATGGTCCCACAGATAAGGGCCACTAAAAAGCTCATTTTCAGTATTAGCGCTTCATGTGTATATTCATCATTATATTTATAATTATTATTATAAAAGAAATGAAAACAAATAACAGAATTAAGTGATGTAAAAATGAAGCTACAACTAAATAGTTAATATTTATACGATATACGATTGCGCGGTATGTTGTTGTTACAGGGACGGTGCAGGTAAATGCGGTCTATTCTGCGTCGTTGCAACTCTCCTACAGAAGATGCAGGTGGATCATGAAGTCAGCGTAGAGAACGCTGTGCTGAAGGTCAAGACAAGAAGAAAGGGCGCGATTCCGAACTTGGTGAGTTGAATATTGTAATACAACACACTTTAGCTGACGAGGATCTGTTGAACTTGTTATTTTACTTACTCTTTGCATAAATCCATATTTGTTACTAAGCGAAAAGACTTCAATATAAAAACACTTCTGTTTTCAAATGTGATACGTATGAGTTTTAAAAATCAGCATCTACAGTTAGTATAAGTCATTGATGGTACACAATAAATGTAACAATCAAGATAAATCATAGTTAAAAATATCCGGAAGGTTTTATATAAATTTATTTTCCAATGTATATTTCCGCATTTTGTCATTATTATTCAAATAACTACGATCAATCCTAATGTCCCCTAAGATATCCGGATAGGATTTTACACGCAAATATATTTTGAACAAACTGTTTAACAAACTTTGAAACTATTGTATGTATAAAGATTGTATAGAGATTCGCAGCTAACACGTCGTTATGATCAATGCTTACAGTTTATTACATATAACTGCTGAAACGCATGTACATCTGCTTCATATATTTTACACCGACACGTTTGTCATCTTTCCTCATATTGTAATCGTGGTATGCCTGCCTTTAAATTATTGACACTGACTTGTTCGTCTTTTTCAGGAGCAGTTTCAATTCTGCCACAGCTGTGTCCTAGACTATATACAGAGCTTCGATATCTACTCCAACAGTGCTGCTGATCTCTCCAATGGATCCCTGTAGACTGTCTTCCATGACTGTTTCCTGGACAACATGCATAGCTGCGACAAATACTCCATGTTTGATGCTTATCGCCCATATTGCTGACTGCACACTGTCTGATACGACTGTGTCTTGGACTACATTCAGAGCTCGACATTTACTCCACATTCGGTGCTGATCTCTCAGATTGCTGACTACAGACTGTCCGCCACGACAGTGTCTTGGACTACATTCAGAGCTTCGACATTTACTCCAACTTCGTTGCTAATTTCTCAAATTGTTGACTACAGACTGTCTGAAAAGACTATGCCCTAAACTTCATTGGCAGCTTAAAATCTACTCCATCTTCGCTGCTGAATTCTCCTATAGCTGACTACAGACTTGCTGTCACGACTGTTTTTCGAGAATACTTTTAGTGCGTCGATATATATTCCAACTTCGGTGCTGATCTCTCAGAGTGCTGACTACAGGCTCTCAGCACGGCTGTGCTTGACTACATGCAGGTCTTCGACATTTAATCCAACTTGAATGGTGATTATCCTATGCTGGAACAAGTGTGCGCGTGTATGACCAGTGTCAGTGGATAAAAAGTTACAACAAAGAATGTAATATCGCAGAAACAATGTATATAACTAAGTAGTATTTGTATAGCATACAAGCTCTGTATCTATTGTTCTTTTAATGTTTGTGTAAAATATGGGTAGGTATATTGAACGTTCGTAACACAAATGAGAAAGCCGCGCAAATGAAATATATATTTAAGACTCATATATGTTGCAATTTTTACGTCGTTCTGAAAGTACATTCTTGCATATAACAGCGGTATCCCTGCTAAATTACGTTCATCTTCTTTATAAAAATATGCTTAATTACTTTCATCTTTTTTATACACATAGATGTAATAACTCAGACGATGATAATAATGCCCTATAAATGGTTTTGTTATTTCTGTACTATAATCAGTATCAGTTAAATGTAATACAGACTATTAATAACTACAGAAAATACAATATTAATGTATATGCATAATCGTGTTAATAATGTTTGTTCAATTCTGAAAAGAACCAACACTTGTACTTGTATTGTATTTGTTTCAATTAAGGTATCTATGTGACATGTACGAGTATCTATATTGATATTTCATATAAAGCAAAAATGTTCTTATATCTCATTTTCAACAACCTCTTATAGCATGTGCTATAATCAGTACAATTGCATGATGATAATAATAATGTGATATCAATATTTTGGCTACTGGGGTATATAAAGGAATATAAAACTCTTCAGTACTCATTGACATATATTAATGCTGAATGTTAAAATAACTTGATATATGTGTATGAAACATTAAAGGAAATAAAATATTTCTTCACAATCTAGATTTATTGTTTAATTGGGTATCTATAATACATATTTTAGAGTATAGCAGCACCAACAGCAATGTGTCGTAGGGCTTCATTGCAATGTTCAGAACAAAATACTATTGGTAGCAGTGGTTAGGGAGTAATCATGTTATAAAAGCCACTCGCCCTTACAAAATCAGGTTACCCTAATTTACCGTATGGTCTTCCTTAATTACTGTTTTAGTAATTTAGTATTGGGATCCATTTATATGTTGTATATTATTTATCTATACACTGATACATTTTTCTTAGCCTAATTAATGTCCTATTTCATATTGTTTGGCCACGCATGTGTCGGGCTTCATAATAAATTGTAACGCAGAGAAAAGCAAACATTTAAATATAACTATCTGTAGCATTGGTTAAATGGATAATTTAATCTTATGGTACACGCCTAGAGCTTTTGGGTCCCAGGTTCAATCCCCATTATAAGGCGTTGCACTGATTTGCCTAAAAGGCATCAAATACTAATGCAAGTAGTATTCTGTTAAATGGCATTGCATAAGTTTTTTTCATTAACGTAATTATCTTTATGCTTTTCTGTTTACATGTAATGAATATATTGGCGTGGGGGCTGAAAAGTAATGTCTCAAAAACAAAAACTATGGTATTTGAAAGATGAAGGGCCACAACGTTTGAATTATATATTTACAATACCTAAGTTGAAACTGTAAGAAAGTTTAAATACCTTGGCATTAACTTGTTTAAAAATGGTAACTTTTACAGATCCCACAAATTGATCGCACAACACACCTCCTGTTCATTAAGTTATTTATTTCAGATATTTGATGCAATTGATTTACCAATCCAGCAAAGAATACAATTATTTGATTTCCTTGTGACCCCAATCCTAATTTTTTGCTCTGAAATATGGGGCCTCCATCAAGCAAAAGACATTGAAATAATACACACCAAATTTTTTAGATCACTTCTTGGAGTTAAACAATCCACAAACTTAACCGCACTGTACGGAGAACTCGGTAGAATCCCTATTCGTGTATGTCGCCAAATTAATGCGCTCAAATACTGGTATAAATTGATCCATTAACATAACGATCGCATTGTAAAAAAAGTGTATAATATGTTTAAGAGAGATACGCTAAGAAACAGAATTCCGGATAAAAATAAGTGGGTATCAAATATAAGAGAATGCCTCGTAACTAACGGTTTTGGTGAAATTTGGAATACAGAAAATTTAGATTTAACCACTATTGATATTGTTAAAAGTTGAATTATAGAAAGTTATCATCAAACCCGGCATTTCGACATAAGCTCAGCATCTAAACTAAAAACATATTCTCTTGTCAAACAAGAACTCAAATAAGAGCCATATTATCAAAAACTTAATGAAAAAAATACATATATGCTCTTGCGACATTCAGAACATCCTCACACAAACTTGCCATCGAAACTGGTAGATACACGAACATGCCCGTGAATGATCGAACCTGCCGATCCTGTAACATGAACCAAATTGAAACATAATACCATTTTTCACTTGTTTGCCCAATGTATAGGGAGCTCAGAATAAAATATTTTAAACCGTATTTCTGCCATTGAGCTACCCTAAATAAATTCGAATTGCTTTTAAAATCAACATGCAGTAACAGCTTATATAATATTGCCAAATTTATATATAATGCCGAGAAATTAAGAATAGACATTTAATAATGTATTCTTTTTATACTGTTTATTATTATGAACTCATCTCACTTTCATTTACGATTACTTTATGTAAAATATTTCACTATTGTCTTTATTGTTAGCACTGGGATGCTAAATACGTTGTTGTATGTTCTGTTGACTTTGTACTTCTCCATGTTGATATTATTTATGGTGCTTTGACATTGTATAATGTTTATGCAAATAAATGTAAGACTTGGCTTTATACTTTGATCGTAGTTAATCAGAATAAATTATAGTTATGATCTATTTAAATACTTTAATTATGCTTATAACGCATGAAAGTTTGTCCAATACTTGTGGAGTTTGATTGATAAGTTTACCCTTGTCACCCCTCTTCACACTTAATCGACCGGTGTATTTGATTTCTAAATGTGGGTTAATCCGGAGGACCACGATTCACCTTTACCACAAGCACCGATCGGGGGTCTTAAACATGTACAGTGTTTGGCCTTAAATGATAAGGGTGGATATCGAATCGGTGAGTTCGTATGTCAATATTTTTTGCGATCTCCCCAATTGACATAGTTCAATAACTTTGTAGCTGTATATTTGGAAGATGTTATATTTTTGTAACATATTGTATATATTTTGTGTTGTCCAGCTCATAAAACTTATTGAACATATTGGGTTGTCCGTAACACAGTGTTTTTAGAATAAGAATTGTTCGTGTTATCTGCTAGCATGGGTAAAATGATTAGCCGTTTCGTAAGCAAACATACAATCGCGGATTCATTATCATATGTTTACATTTATAAAAATGAATGCATAAATATAAAACCGAGTGCAGCAAATAGCAGACTGTTGTCAAAGTGATCTCGTGGTACTTATTAGAAAATAAGTATTTGTGTAAAATATGACCGACAGTGTTTTTGTTCTTTTCAGGAGAAGTACCCACGCTCACGATGAAGATATTTGTTTTGGTTTATCTGTGGATACCGATTTACATGGCAGGTAGCATATACATTGTTTTGGTATTTCTACATAAATTAATAGCTATTTCTGTACGCATTCTTTTACTTAAGCATCGTTTTAAAAACATTCTTCACTTTAAACGTAGATGAAATAATACCTAGAACATTGTTTATTATCTAACTTGAGAAGAATAGTTATAAATATCCAATTTATTCGTGAAGACGTATTTTTTTTCAATAAATGGCATATCTGCAAACGGGCACAGCTGTTTTTGAAACCATTTTAATTCTCTATTAGAAATCCTTATATATGTGTCATTATGCATCTGAAACTTGATACACTAATATTGAAACATACATGTTCATTTTTTTCTTTACAGCCAGTTGCCCTGATAACTGTAAGACATGTAAACCAGATACAAACCAGTGCGACACATGCACAGATGGCTTTTACAATTATAATGGATTCTGTTACAAATGTACTACCGGATGTTTATGTACACATAGCAGTGCTTGTTATGCCTGTCAAGACGGGTTTTTCAGACATTTCTTCAGTCCATTCAGTCCAGAAACATGCACACCATGCATGGCATCGTGCAGATCATGCACTAATGGTACCAGTTGCAGTACATGTAAACCTGGTTTGTATGGTTCGTACTGTCAAAAGCCGTGCTCAACGGGATGTGCAGACCATTGCGACATATATGGTCAGTGTCAATGTAAACCAAACTTTACTGATTCACTATGTGATAAGTGTATTGATGGATTGTATGGTAAAAACTGCCGCCAACAGTGTAGCCCAAATGGCAGTGTCTGCACTGATGAAAACAACTGTACTTCGTGTAGAATAGGATATGATGGGCCTAATTGTCAGCTCTCCTGTCTCAGCTCTAAGTGTGCGAATGGTGAATGCAACAAACAAAGTGGACATTGTTCCTCGTGTGTCAACGGCTTCACTGGATATTCTTGCAATGAAACATGCTCAACTGGATGTTTGAATGACGCGTGTGACCAATGAACTGGGAAATGCACATACAAGTGCATGAACGGATTCCATGGCGATACGTGTGAAAGTTCCTGTCCACCTAATTGTCAATTATGCACATCCATTAATGACTGTTCTAAATGTGAAGATGGATTCCATGGCAATAAGTGTGCAAATTCCTGTCCACCTTATTGTAAATTATGCACATCTATGAATTACTGCTCTCAGTGTAAAGATGGATTCTATGGCTCGACATGCGAACGTAACTGCCCAGAAGGATGCTCAAGTTGCAATTCTAGTGGCATGTGTTTTTTATGCAAAGCGAACTATTCCAACACAATACAACCATGTCAGTGT
The DNA here is from genome assembly GCA_007657795.1 of Dreissena rostriformis. Lineage (NCBI taxonomy): Eukaryota > Metazoa > Mollusca > Bivalvia > Myida > Dreissenidae > Dreissena > Dreissena rostriformis. The sequence goes on along the minus strand of VMBQ01006507.1, from coordinate 37,677 downwards.
TCCATCGGCCTATGCGCGTCTTCCCCCTGCAACACTTGTACTAACACGACATTCTATCCAACAGGAAATGAGTGTTGTCCGTGTAGCAGGAACTGTAAGCATGCATTCTGTTCATCGCAGACGCAGTGCACACACGGGTGCACAGATGGGTACTATGGTACCGGGTGTGAATTAGAATGCAGCAACAGAGATCCAAGTTGCACGGCCTGTATGGGAGAAACTAATACCACATTCACATGTACACACTGCAAACGTGGAAACTATCCTGGCGCAAACGGAATGTGCTCGCCTTGTTCCACTGCCTGTTCAGAGGGTTACTGCAGTAATTCGACTGGATTGTGCCAATATGGTTGCCAAGACGGTAACTGGGGAGGGGGCGGGCAGTGCGACCGAAAATGCAATTACAACTGCGTAAATGTGTCGTGTCATCTAAATGGAACATGTACAGGTGGATGTATAATCAACTACTACGGAATATCTTGTGAAACGCCGTGTTCAGAACAATGTGCTCCTTTTAAGAATGAGTCTCGATGTTCATCTGAAACAGGAACTTGTATGTTTGGCTGCGCTGAAGGATTTGCTGGAGACATGTGCATGCAAGGTAAGACAAATAGTGCAAACATCAGGCGTGAAGTTACTAATGCTGCATTTCCTTAATATGGTGGAAATAATTAGATTACTACATTTTTAGTATTCATTGGAATCGTTCTGTTTAAACTAATAAAAATTAACCGAAATAAGACGGGTTTTCCTGCATAAAAGCACACTCTAAAACATAATGTTATTGAAATCATCATAAATATGTGTGTGATTCTGCACGCAGCGATCAAGCAAGGCAGTGGAACTGCGCTACCTGCAGCCATCGGAGGTGGGATTTCCGCCTTTGTCATCATTGTCGTTGCTGTAGCTATTGGAGTGTTTGTTTACATTCGTAGAAGGAACGTGTTTTCATTAAATTGCTTGATTAAGGTCGCGCTTTCATTAAATAGCTCGATGAAGGTTCGTGTTTTCATTAAATTGATTGATGAAAATTGAGCAGTTTTGTGTTGAAAAATGTTTTAGGTCACATTATGTATTTACTGTTTTGTGTGTTTCCTTTTTAAAAATAAAATAATAAAATAACAATGCACAGCTTTAATAATAGTTCGACTGCTAACGTCTAGTAGAAACAAGAGAAATGTTAAAACAAAAGGAAGCACACTTTGCGATGTTGGATATAAGAAGAGCTATACATTATATTATCTTACTTTGTGTCCATTCTACAAGGTTCGAGAACTGACCTCTTACAATGTTAAATGACAAAAGTTCTCCCGCGTGTTTACCATCCCGTACAAGCTTACCCGCTACATATTAAGGTTGCGGTCATAGACTCAAACGCGATTTTATTCTTCGTATTATTACAACTGACGCGTTTCAATTATTGTGTTTGCAAGAAGTCGATATATTCGTCAATATGATAACAAAAAACGAAATAAACACTAGCCGTTACAGGCGTTTAGTTCAATAAGTGTGCAGGACGTCTGTGTTGGAGTTCCAGACAATGTGGGGCATTGCATCCCTTGTTCGGGTTTACATTGTTCACTATACAGAATGCCAAAGGTGAAAGAAAGGGGGCAACACGCATCACATGATTGATTATATCAATAATGATACAGTTATTATGGTACAACGCCGATACCCACCCGCTTACTCGTATTTGTATATGTACAACATGTATGTGTATGTTTTGTATAAACCTTTGCATATAATAGCGCATGTTTCCCAACACTGAAGAGAACTTCATAACGACAATGATGCAGGGGTGAAGCCAATGTTTTGTGGGATTTGTTTACAATCAGGCAATGGAGTTTGTGAATTTATTCATTCGGGTCAACTGGCAGAAAAGCTCTCCAACGTTTAATTGCCTATATAGTTAGGTCAATACCCGGGTAAGATCGCTACGCCGAAACATGCGGTGATAAGCTGCCAAATCACACTAGTATGGTGGGTTCATACGGCCGTCGAGTTTCTGCTGAATTTTACCATTCCTCTGTAAAGTGGCTCGGAATGTTGAAACATTCTTATAAAAGAAGACTGGTTGGCACACTGCCACTGACTGTTCGTGGGCGTCAATCAAATCTGACATAACCTTGATAATCGTAGCTTTCTCCTCCTCATTTTGCAGTTCACTTGTTGCCTTAACAGCTTCTTTACACTGTTAAATTGTATGGTACCCAAAGGGATGCTAAAACGTTTTTAATTAATAGGCATGTCAATCGAAAGGATATTCGTCTATTCTAGTGGTAAAGAGATAGATTAAATACTAATTTATTATTCGTTAAACAAGTACTATATCTACTGATACGACACAATGTCACAATAATGCGTGAAAGTAATTGCATGTTTGCCGATGCTTACGCGACTATTCGTCGTGTTAGTTTGCGGTATGAACATATGTGCACGCCTGATGCTCCCCTTTTATTTCTTCTAGACCCGTATGACTGATGTATCTGACGTCTTTTGTATGTTAGCGCTAGGCAAGCGAAACACAAATCACCATGTGTATCCGCTTCAGGTATGCCCCTATATGTTGTATAAATGCTACACGTGTGTCACCTCTTTCGTATTTTCATGTACACGAAAATACACATATTGCGTGTTTATTTTAGATGTCCAAAGTACGATACTGGCCAACGAGCAAGCAATGCCAATCTACCTGAAGAACTTACGTATATTGCCCTGCAGTCAATGGGTAGGTAGCCGTTTATCGCTAAAGCTGTTTGCTAGTTTTACCTTCGAATGACTTCCGTCATCAGTTCATATTTTGGTCACTAAATAGCATAGCAAATGAACAAGGGTGATTAAACACTGCAATATCTAAAGTTTGGCTGTTACACCATTGATATGTCTATCATGTAAAACTGGAACAAGAAGTTCCATCCGCCATTACTATTAACCAAGTTCAACATAAACAGATACAGTTTGTCCGACTGAAGTGTCTACGCACAGTCCCGTTTGTGGAGAGACGAATGCTGACTACCAGAACACAGAAAATGAGGAACCCACGTAAGAGATTGGTACGTTACATGTGTAAGCAATTTCGCTATTAGATAACAATGAACAATTATGACAAAAGTGAATATGTTTTAACAATATTAACAAAATAGTGAATGTAGTCATTGATAAAAGAAGTACATTACAATGAAGAAAAAATGTAACGTTTGCTGCTTTGTTCTTTTTTTTTGTTATCGTTTTAGTCGATTAATATTTATTTTAAAGGATGCACTTGATCAGAAAATGGGTCAGGAATAATGTTTGTAACGGTTATTAAAAATGAATTTGATATTTCTCATAAGTATTTGTTATTAAATTAAACAGCTGCAACATTTTCTATTAGCATTACAAAAACACATCCATACGAGTTTATTTGTAGAAAAATGTATGAGGTAAGGACTAAATGGTAAGATTGTTTATTGTGTCTTTTTTAAGGAAGCTGAACATCGACAGCAGGGCTAACATCATATATATATTGTTCGTATATGGCATTGTGCCATACATCTTCAGAACATCTCTACTTATAGAAAGGTTCCGTGTGTGAGACCTGCCTTAAATATGAAAGTGATTAAAGAATACATCATCAACATAACTATGGGTAGCGTATTTATATTGGCATATAAGCCGATAGATCTTTACTTGTTGTTTTTCACCATACAATTTCTTTCGTTACACAAGAAATGTATGTATACACATTTGGATGATTTCATGGTTCAATATTTACACTGAAACATGATAATATAGGGTTTCTTTATTCTACTTTTCATCATTGATATGTATGTGATTATTGTATTAATATTGCTTAGACAACTTATAAATCAGCATTTATATTAGCAGCTCTACGTGGCATATCGATGCTGTTTCCCTGAAATTTACAGACACATCAAATAATCCATATTGCTAGTCTTATCAAACGTTCTTACATTTAGCAACAGCAATATATATCGTCGTACAGCAGTATCGCATTTCAATTACAAGTTAACACTACAGCGCCCTAGCAAACAAATAGATGATACACAAAGCAAAACTGTATGTTCATTTAATTTATCGTTATTTTACTTTTACCACTGTATTGTCTTTATTTTATTTTGTGTAATATGATGCCGTATTAAAGGATGTTAAGCCGTTTTAGTATTGAAAGCTGTACATGTAAATTCGCGTGTTAATTGATTCTTGTTCAGTTCAAAGACGTTTTCCACATTTTCTAGCGACGATATTTTGTTGAAAATGTGTAACGTGTGTGTATGTTTTAGTCATCGACATTATTCCTTTGCATGACATGTATTAATAGAGCGCTTGTTGAAGTTTTGTTTGTCTTTTGTCTCTTTATAATATTAGTGTAAGTTTTGGTATTGGTTTTGCAACTTAATGAAGGAAAGATTACACAAATTCAGACTTTACACAAGTGAGTTCTACAGTTAAGTACCTTTTGAAGAATAACAGGCTTGCTTTTTAAATAAGGAAAATTATAGGCGTCTCTAAATACTAGGACAACGTATTATAGCATGTTTGTTTGTTTTTGCAATTTGCTAATAACATTTATAAGTTGTTTCCATCAATAAAAGTCCATGTCAATAAATTTTAAGATAAGGGCCACTTTTTAGGTAACAAGTACAGCACAAAAACACTGTCACAGAAACCATAGTAGCTCAGGTGTTTTTTTTTAAACTGAGTATCTGATAATCTTAACACTTCTAATTTTAAAGAATTTCAAAAAAAAAATGATATTACTTTGAAAAACATTATTAGTTGGAATAACTATAATGAGTGACGATCGCAGTGTATATATCATGGCAAATTGAGAAATAACTGACATATTAATAACGAATCAGATGTAAATGGGTCATAGGTCAATGCATATTCAAATTAACAAAATGAAAAAACAATGTAAGTATAAATATGTTTGTCTAGTTGTGTCCATCGCTTATATTGTTTAACAGCTACCATTCGCTAATTAAAAAACAAAATCGATGCGTTTATCCTCAAAATGGGATTTATGTCTGTTCTTATGCACAATTAAATTGTCCGTGCATTTAAATGGTTTTGCAATAATTTGGCACATGTTTTAATATATATAAGACTAAGTGTCGCGTGCAAGAACCGCATAGATACATTCAATGTCAAGGTCAAACTTTAAGGTTACTTGTAAATAATATTGCACCTACTTGTCAAAATATGGCTTATTTTCTCTATAAATTGACCAGACATAACAGGATTATTAAATGGTTACCTTTTTGAGAAGGTGTGTCGCGAACAAGTATCATAGCGCTACCATCCGGGTCAAGGTAGATGTAAAAGATCAAATTATTGACCATAAATAATATTATATATTTCTCATATGGGAAGATAAATAATAAGGTATTATTAAAATTTAAACTTATCTTCATAGCACAACACTTCTACCAGAAATGATAAAACATTGTTTGAGTTAAGTCTAATTTTTATAGTATAAAACTGCAGAAATTAATTAGAAATTGCAGTACTTTAGCCTTTTTATATCCGGTGAGAAAGCATTTTTATATTCTAATTAAATGTGAAACGGAGCGTATAATTTTCGGGATAAGATTGTAAATTCTTGATGGCGTGCAAGTATACTAGTATAATGTAGCTTATCCGATTCCAATACCAGATATCACGCTTCTAAAGACCATTGGTTAAGGCCAACAATCTGAAACCAAAACATTTAGAATTAATAAAACAGACAGATACAAATGTAAAACAGTGTGACAAAAAAACTTATTTATTTGTACACAAGTTGAAGGAAGCCATACTTGACAAACTGCAGTTTTAAGTATTGCTTTGGGTCCAATTTAATTTGTGCGAGGTTAAAGGCCTAGTTTTAACTTCTTTATTTGCACACCTCCACATTCCCATGCATGATATCCCTGGTTCAGTAATCCTTATCAGTGCAGTAAACCATTTCTAAGTCAGCTTTTTTATTGGACAACAGTAATGTAGTGTTATGTTTTGTTTATAAAATGTCTGGCATCTGAATAAGGTATCCCCTCGGTGTTTTGATCAATCATAATCTTAAATAAAAAAAAATATAGCGATATTGATAGATATTTTCAATATCTTCAATAATATGTACAGACATAGTTATCCATACTACATCTACTATCATGTGCGTAATACAACAGCATGCGCATTATTAAATATAAACTTCATCCATACAACACAGAACATCGCAATTTAGAACTTTTCTATTTCGATCTAGTTTAACGGTCTCAACGACTTTGAAACAACGATGTTCAACTAAATATATACACACAACAGTATCTAACATTTTTAGTTTACAAAAATGTCATCAACTGTAACTCAATCACGGGCCTAACAAATACGAATATTACCGGATGTTTGCCGGAAACAAATAAACCTGTCACGCAACCAACCTATTTCCGCTTAAAATGATCTTTATTTATAACATATTGCTGAATAAGTGAGTTTGTATATACCACGTCCGTGTGGTGAAGTTCATCGCAGCGCATTGGATACAATATATGAGAAACTATCTTGGATGATTTAAATTATTATTTGTTTAGTAAGAAGTTGTGCATTTTAGGTACACTTGTGCATATATGACATACTTACAACAACTGTTTGTATATATTCCGTCGCCTGATGTTGTTCATCTTAGGAAGCTACTTTTTCACAAATAGACTATTCTTCTTGAGTGATTGCTAAGATTAAAGAGGAGGCATATCGACGGTAAAAACGGTACTTTTTTGTTTAATAAGATGTTTTTTTAACTATGTATGTAATGGTTGTTTGACACACATGTCTCGTTTTTATAAACGCTATTTATTTTATTTTATTTTTTAAAAGTGTATGCGCAATATTCCGGAATAATAGGACTTAAAGGTAGTTACATTCTAATTGAAGTTCGTGATTTGTGTAGGCATGAGTTCGGGTAGTGGAGGCGTTTATTAAACAAATATATTTGGTTTGGCACTGTATTTATGATTTCAGACAAATTTTTTTACAATATTGCATGTTTATTAGATGCACATCTGCTTGAAAAGTGGGAATACGAATTAATTCAACGCATGTCTATATTAAGTATATTTCAACGAAAAATCTTCTAACTGTATTTTAAGTAATATTATTCGTAAACAATTTAAAGAAGCATGTGATAATCCCCACTCCAAGTCATGGACATCAATCGTTCGGAAACTTTTGCAAGAGTCAGGTTTTAATGACGTGTGGTTATATCTAGAATCTGTTAATGTTAACAGCTTTTTATAATGTTTCGCAATAGATTAAAAGAGTTGTTTATTTCACATTGGCGAATTGATGTAAATGACTCGCCATCCATATATTTGTACAAAGAATTGAAACCCATTTTTGAAAGATCCATTTATTTAGACAAAATTGAAAATTCGAAATTTAGAAACATAATCGCAAAATTGAGATTTTCTTCCCATGTTCTATTTATAGAAACTGGTAGGCACCAAAACATTCCAAGAAATGAAAGAACATGTACATTTTGTACACTTAATGAAATTGAAGATGAGTTCCATTTTGTTCTTATATGTCCTTTATATGTTAATATTAGAATTACATGAATACCTGTATTTTACAGAAGAAGACCAAGTATGTTTAAATTTTTTAAATTGTTGAATGAGACTAGAAAATCTGTATTGATACGTCTAGCTAATTTTTGTATTAAAGCATTTAAACTAAGAGCCGAAAATGTATAGTCTTATGAGAGAATAATTTTTTTCCCAGAATTGTTATTTTGTAAATAATTTCTAACTGCATAAAGTTTATATTTTATTTTTCTCAATCACTAACGGATTTTAATCATTTACTTAACTTTGTTTAACAATTAAGAGCCTTCTCTTTCATATTGCATTCTCACAAAAATCATATATTGGTAAAAATGCATAAACATTAGTTGTTAATTTGACGCATGTGTATGTATATGTTTTTATGATTGATTTATTGTTTTTGACGATGAGCTGTATATGCTTAAGTCGCAAATAAACTATCTGTTCTATATTAAGTGGGGGGGGACCGTTTCTATCCGCCTTTAAGACAAAGTTATTGTTTCGCATGCATAAAATAATAATATATATTTATAATGTAGTAATAATAATATAGCAAAAACATGAAACGCGGGTTTCGACGATAGATGCTGTTAAGCAGTATAGTTGTATTGGATATGTGATGTCCTGCCTGTCTAGCCAAGTGGGCACATGTTTCTAATACAAATTCCGTGGATGTTAATGCGTGTTTTGGTCAATGTAATAACAAACATTTTGGCTTGTGATAAAGAATATAAATTCTGCTAGGTCGCCATTCATTGCAGGTCCTTCATTTTGATGTACGCGAATGTTTCAAAAGCTCATTCAAGCCGCATTAGACCAGTCATTGACGTACACACGTTCATCAATTTGATATTTAGCATGCTGACTTTTACATCTCTACACTGCCTTATGGTCGTTGTTTACAAACAAAGCACAGTTTGAAAACACTTTTTTCGTAAACGTTCGTTAAGCATCACTGTTGTTGCTAGACAATATGACATTTCTAAAGCATTTTATAATTGATAAGTGTATGATAGTTAAAAAAGATGAATATTGACCAGTGTTTCTTGACAAACTATTGGCACATATAAACAAAACAATTGTTCAGGATACGTTTCTTACAAATCAAAACATATATTTATATATGGGAAACTGTTCGTAAATGAATGTTGGATGATGTATGTTGACATTATTTTATTGATACAGCGAGTAATAGTTTAACATTATTTTAATAATAAAATTATTAAAATTACCAAACAAATGTTAATGAACATTTTAATTAGCTGAATAATACAACATGCAACTAACACACAAGTAATTGTGTGAGCATGAACAAATATCCTTGAATGCATAGATTAATTTTTTTTGAGCAACTACTTATTGTTGAAACAATAAAAAGTGCCTTTAAGGGTTTTTGTTTCGACGTGCGTATAAGTTTGAATGAGATAAAACAATGGGACATTCCCTTCACTTCTAACGAAGAGTACTTCCTAATATCAACGGAAACCAGTTGCTGTACTGGTCAATGAGATATTGTTATCCCCAAGCCCCGGAGCGGGGGGATTATGTGGTTATCTCCGCCGTCTGTCCGTCCGTCCGTCCGTCCTTCCTGGCCACTATCTCCTCCTACACTATTAGCACTAAAACCTCGAAACTTAAACACATGGTAGCTATGAGCATATGTGCGACAGTGCACTATTTGGAATTTTCATCTGACCCCTGGGTCAAAAGTTATGGGGGTTGGGGTTGGGGTGGGGCCGGGTCAGACATTTTCACTCAATAAACTAACAACATGTGGCGTAACTTTTGACCCAGGGGTCAGATCAAAATTCAAAATAGTGCACTCTCGCATATATGCTCCTAGCTACCATGTGTTTTAGTTTCAAGGTTCTAGTGCTAATAGTGTAGGAGGATATAGTGGCTAATTGGGGTTGGGGTGGGGCCGGGTCAGAGATGTTCACCCATTTTTTAGGTTATTTTACATTAACTTCTTCATTTCTACACCGATTTACTTCAAATTGATACTGAACATCTCTTATGACAATACGGTCAATCTCAAATATGCATGGCCCCATTACCAACCCTGGGGCGCCCCGCCCACATAGACCACGCCCACCCAAAAATTTATTTTATCATAACTTCTTCATTTATTCACCAATTGACTTCAAATTAATACTGAACATCTCTTATGACAACACGGTCTATCTCGACCATCCATGTCCATATAACCCACCCCAGGGCACCGCCCACATGGGCCACACCCACCCAAAATTGCCTTTTACTATAACTTCTTCATTTCTACACCGATTCACTTCTAATTGATACTGAACATCTCTTATAACAATACGGTCAATCTCAACTATGCATGGCCCCATTGCCAACCCTGGGGCGCCCCGCCCACATAGACCACGCCCACCCAACATTTTGTTTTAACATAACTTCTTCATTTATTCACCAATTTACTTCAAATTAATACTGATCATCTGTTATGACAACACGGTCTATCTCGACCATCCATGTCCACATTACCCACCCCGGGGCCCCACCAACATAGGCCTTGCCTACCCAAAATTGCCTTTTAATATAACATCTATGCGTCGTGGGGATACGCGTCGGCCTCTGCCGCGCCATTTCTAGTTTAAATATGAGTTCGCATAGTTTGCAAATGCATGTATGTTGATTGATGCATGTACCTTCATGGACGCTTAAAAAACGTTAATTAGAAAAGGAACATAATCAGTTAAATTGTTGCTGTAACAGTTTATTACTGTCTCATCCACGCGCACAAGATATACACCGCATTAATAAGAAACACGTTATATAGCTATGAACGACTTATTTAGAAGCCTTGTATGTGCATTCTATACAAGAATTGAAAAACAAACAAATGTAAATGAACAGTAAAAATCCTTTTTCAATAATAACTTAGGTTATACGAAATTGTATTATTGGAAGGTTAGAAAGTGGGTCATTTATTTTATAATAACTTGTAAATATATAAATATAATTCCTCTGTTTTGTGTTTTGTTTAATTCACAGCAGGCATTAAATGCAAACCGCAATTTGTGTTCAATTAATTAAATATACAGATGATTGTATTAAACATACCGTAAAATAATTACATTGCAATTTTGATATAAATAATCTGTTTGAACGACTCAATGTTTGTTTGCTTTCTATATTGACTTTTTTCTCACAGCTTAAACTCAGATCTTTTTAATGGCCCATATGAATGTTAATTCATTTAAAAAAAAGAGATAGACCTAGTGTTAACAGACCATCGGAAAGTTTGTTCTATATCTGATATGTAATACCGTTCGCACTTATCTCATAACGTGTGCACATTGAGCTGTATTCAGTTACTTTGTAAAATTAACTTCAACGAACGCGGATGTACAATTGAATTTGGAGTGTAATGATGCTGAACCAAACGTTTTCGATTACAAAACCTTTAAACGAAGTGAGACATAAAATAATGTAGAAATGAAAATTCGATTTAAGAGATGAACGTTCATTTAATTGTTATGCGTATTATTAGTCCTAATTAAGAGAAGCTGAAGTGAAACATCCAAACTATGCGGGTTGTTTTGTAATCAGTTTACAGTTCCCCTTCACATATTGTTGACGGATTTATGTTCATGTTCTTAGGGGCAGATCTAGAACATAGAAAGCTACAGTGTGCTATTTCAAATAAAAGTGGTTTAATCGGATCTGTTGGTTATGAAACTTGGTTTTTAATGTAGAAAGGGTCATTCGGATAAGGCGGGGTGGGCGATGATGACTTGGCGGTTAATGAGCCGGACTTTTATCTAATAAGTGGGTTAATCGAATCTGGGTGTTTAGGGACTCGGTCCGATTTTTTCAAAATTCTGACGTTGCATATTTTATTTTTATTGAAACGCATTCAAAGAAAATGTGTTTTGGTGAGAAGAACACAAAATAAATAGATATAAAATCGAAAAACTTTCGATCTCAATAAATTCGTCTCCAGTCTGACGCTTCTATATTATCCGTTGACAAGATCTGATGAGATCGCATAAGAGGTCATGTTCAGATGACCTTTTATAAATCAACTAATAGCTTTCAAAAGCTATACTTTAGTGCACTCGGTATTGATAATAGCCAAACGCATTTACTTAACAAGATATCTGGTTATTTGAAAAACGGACAACTGCGAATTAAATGAAATGTCAACTGAACGTGACCTATTATGTACTAAGATCATAAACGGGACAAATTATTGAGCGTATGTTAGGGTTTGGTTTAATTTGTGCAATACCATTGTACTACAAATGACATGTACATGTAAATGAGGTTTTATTTCCGCACTATTGTTATACATATAGCATATCAAGCTACTCATTACTATTCTTCCTTCTGTTTATATCCGGGTAGATAAATAAGTTTGATGGTTACTATTTATTTTTTTATACATGAACGCATAACACGTTTTATAAGCTATCTGCTATTGAACAGCCTGGTGGGATGAATGGGGCGTAGATAATTCTGGATATTAAAGTGCATTGTACCTTCATCTATATTCGTATATAAAGGCATACATGATTCAATCGTTATTGCCTACAGCGCCCCTAATGCGAAGTATTATGACCAGGTGTATTGGCACCCTCATGTGAACGCAGATTTTTTTTTAAACTAAATTATAAACACTTGTTTTTAGAAGCCGTATTCGTGGAGTCTATACAAGAATTCCAACAACGCTACTTTTAAAATATTGTATTAAAATGAAATTTAGTGAGATTCGGTAAGACAACGATATAATTCAAAACATTATGTGTGCAACGTTCGAAATGATGCAATACATGTCATTCACTGCATCCGTAATACTGTATTGTTTTTAACTCTTCAAAACAAAAATGCCCATCCGATTAGGTTTGCATGGATACATTCTTCTCAACATGTCTAGAAAATTGTGGATAAAGAGCTTGAAAATAGTGTGCTTAGGCTTAATATTGTTTACGTTTTGGAATTCTGTCCTGTCCTCATCTCAAACTGGGAGATTTCATTCGCACATGCTTCGTTCACTTCCGAAAAGAGTTGAATCCAGTGTTTACATGCCGTCAATCGGTTTTTTTATGTATATAGTAAATTGAGCTGTATCAAGTTTTGCTTCCGTTTAACCAGAAAATGCGGATGTACAGAAGGTCTTGAAGCGCAATAAAGCTGAAATAAACATTTTGATAAGAAAAGCATTAAACGGAGTGAAACACAAAAGCAATATATTAGCAAATTGACATTAAAATACAATATGAATGCAGTTTTTTTTGTAGATTTTTTAAAAGTGTAGCTGAAGTGAAACGCACAAACTAATATTTGGTTTCGCCGTGATTTGTTTACAATTCTCCTCACATATTGTTGAAGAATTAATGTTCGATCTTCGTGCAGGCAGATACGAGCTACACAGTTACAGTGTGCTGCTTCTAAGGCGAAGTGGTTATGACGAAGTGGATTAATCGGATCTAGTGGTAGCAACGGGGTTCTTATAGAATAATGAGTGGGTGTGTGGTTGCCCCGATTCCTCGAAAGATTCTTATTTCAAGTAACTAAGCTAAAAATATCGGCAAGTAAATCGCGTTCGGAACAATAAACTTTTCGCTTTTCTACGAAAGCTGAACCCGTTTTGCTTTTAAACCTTATCCTTGTCTACCTTACGTATGTAGTTTAGAGAAATCGGGGAGAGTGTCAATCGGATTAAAGCGGGGGGTCACATAATAAGGAGTTATATCAATGTGTTCGTATTGTCTGGTAATGTGGTAAGTGTACGGTATTCGTGACTTGCTCGTGTTTTGTATTTAATCAATATGTAAATGAATGTTTGCAAAAATGCCCATACGAAAAAAAGCAAACATGGAAATATTGAAAGACCGCGCTATAATTATTTTCTAATCATCCACCAAAATCTGTATAATCTTCTCTTTTGTATAAAATGGAAAGGTTACCGGTTACCCGCGTAACATCATTCTGAACAAATATGGACACACTTTCAGAAACAATTGCACAATTTACATTTGTATAAAAGCTGTATAAATATTCTATAGAATACTCGATAAACATATTCATATAATATCTCCCACTACTACCATTTACATAGTACACATTGCGAATATTGAACATAACATGCTATCATATGCTGTACTGCTATAAGTAAAAATACAATAAGGGCAATAAATTGCATGAAAGATTTGAAGACGATACATTCAATAAACATGTTTAGCAATGGTGCAGATCCGTAAGGTACCTAATACAAATTATAAGCCAACTGGAACTTAACCTACATATCTGTGATTTGTATTTATCAAACGCATCACGAGATTGTATAAGCAGATCAATATCTAAATGAAACGTTTCAGTATCATAAAGTGGAGCCGTGTTTATAGCTGAATAAATCCGTTCAAAATTAAATACGTATCGATTTGGTTTGTTCCTATGGATTATATTAGCTTTTACCAAAGTTTCACCCAGGATTTTTCGTCAAAATCAACACCACATTTGTATTAGGCATATACACAATATTATGGTGTGTGCTTGTTAATACAATAATGCTTGTATGGAGTATGCGGTTAAGCAAGCAGTGAATATTTTTATATTTAGGAACAGTGGCGAATCAAATAGCACGGAGTACATCTTATAAAAATCAAAGCACTGCATGAACAAAATAAAAGTTGATATTCCATTCTCATTTAAGTTCGTTAAGAGCAAACAAACACATCTTAGTTAAATCTCAGTTCATGGTCGATGCAATCTCAGTTCATGGTCGACACATCAATGCGACCCTATTGTGTTTGAACAAAATTCGCTGATGAAATTCTGATTTAAGACTTATAAAACGTGCTTTGAATAGTTTACGCAATTAAGCAAATATAGATATGAATCTTTATGCACCAGTATGCAATAAGCTGAAATCATTGTATATACATATACATTTTTGTATGTTATAGTTCATGCTTCACTTTCTTTCCGAGAGTAACCGTAGTCAACAAGATGAAAACAATTCACGCAATAAATTTTCAGTTGACGAGATGTGAAACACACTATCGAGATGGCCTTGCTCATAATGGAATCACTTTGGGATGTGACCCTCAGACATATACATTAACAGTCTCGTAGCATGCAGTTTCTTCATCCCTAACTCATTCACATAATCATCCATTTCGAGACTCGTCAAAATGGCTCCGTCCACATGATTTTCTTTGAGAATTTCTACGTATTCGTCAAGCTTCAAAAGCCTCAAAATGTCGCCAATTTCATTTATTGTCAAGTCATTTATTCTCTCAATGTTGTCGGACTTAATAGTTTGATCTTTATTGAAATGTTGGATAATCAGATCAGAAGCTGTCACCGGTGATATGTCGAATATGACGTCATTCTCACAAGAAATGATATTGCTTTCGTGTGTATTTCCTTCCGAGACAGATCTAAAAGAAATAGGACAAACAACAAATGTATCATTGTTATTTACATCGAAAGCATCATCATCATAATCATCATCTTTAAACGATGATAAACATAAGAATAAAAATGTATCATCATCAGCAGCCTCATTGTCATCGTCGTCATTATCGCCGCTGTCGTTAGCGTCATAAACCTCACCATTATCAACAACATCCTCCTCCTCCTCATCATCATCATCATCATCACCATAATCATCATCATCAGCATCATCATCAACCTCAACAGTTGTTTTGTATTATTAAATATATATTCATTTCCTCATAACAGCTGAAATGCTATTAACACAATCATCATCATCATTACCACGATCGTCATCTTTATCATCTCCATTGTCATCATCATAATCGTCGTCTTAAACATTATCAATCACAAACGAACACTGTCGCAAAAACCGTCCGATATTCACTCATTTGACAACATACTTGACGTCACCATTGGCTTCCGACATTAAGCATTCTTCGGTTCCAACAGGTTGGTACGCATTATCGTCAACATTCACGTCATTTCCGATCGGTTCCGCAATCTTCCATGTGAAGGGACGAAGTGTTAACCTGCCATCGGACGTGTTGACATACGGTTCCGTCGCTGAAGAAGTTATTTGTACTATCAGAACATACAAGATGTTTTAATGTATAGGAGGAAAGGGGTTTAATTTGAATGGCACTTGTAACTTCCATGATGAAGCCCAAGAACGGCATACAACTTACTGATGTTTTATTTCTGTAAGATGTGTTATATTACGCACACATAATGCGCAGGAATTCTTCTTAACACGCTAAGGTTACTGTGTCCTGAATTATACATGGAAAAATGTTATACTTAGGGTACACGTTGTATGGTACTTTTTTAGCATTTTCGAGACAAAGTGAATCTACTACGATGGAAAATGTAGTGACTCCATTAATAATGTTTATAGTGACTAGCAAGTTATAGCAAGGATACATATTAAGTGAACTCTCTAAATAAGCCGAAGATCATTAAATCAATGAAACATCATAAACCTTTACTAATTATATTATTTTTTACGATAAGCTATTGTGTTCGTCTTCTTTTTTACTAGTATAAATATAGCTCGATCATTTACGCAGTCATATACACGACAATGATACTAATTGTTTTTACCACACAGCCGCAACTAGAGTCGAGGGGAAAACGTTGTATAACGAAATACATAAAAATACACATTTTACCGAGGATAAATACAAAACGATAGATTTAAATTGCAATTATTAACGTTATTAAACGATTGCTAATTTATGAAAACCAAATACTGGAGGAACAATAATAGACGTCAATATGTTCTTTCAAACTAATGAAGCAGGTCGAACTGTGTGATTAGGTCACAATCCGTCTTGCGCCATTCTTGTTGTGAACATATTTCATCTGACATGGTAATGTCAACAAATTAGAAAAAGTTATGCGAGTAGGCCTCGCTATTTACTAGAGTCAACATTCACCAGGATATCTTTATATTCGTATTTTACATTATTTGAAGCTGGTTAAAAGGATATCTTTTAAACGTTCTAAGACAGTAAGTCGCAATATGCGTTAAATGCGTTTTAGCAACACTTGGTGTTTTTAATCTACGTGCCAGACATTAAGGCAATTTATAATTAACAAAAACGTGGGAAAATAATTTGTAAATACATATACGCGGTTCAAACCACCATTAATTAGGGAAATGAATCAATGAACAAATTTAGGGGTAAATATGTGTTTCCCGGCATTACAAGCGTGTGTGTTCACAACACTAGAAATATTTACTTCTGCAAAGACGATACATCTTTTTGCACAAGGACTTTACTACCTTTAAGGGCGAAGGACTCTGCAATTGTTGTTATAGCATGCCATAATATCTTACAAAAATATAGTATTATTTCAACCAGAATAAATTAGATATCCGGTTAAGGTATAAATACAGTCAGGGCGTTATTGGCGCTTGACTTCATTACACAATACTCCTGTTTTGGCGGCAAACAATTTTGTTTTTTTTGCGATTTGTATGTGAATAAACATTGTTTCAAGCTCAACCATCTCTAAACAGTAACCGTTCTGAAAAACCACACCTTGTTTGCCAAGTGGAATAATGTTCGGCTGCGAAAGACGCCTGCGAGCCGGAAGTGCCGGGATCTTCTCATCGCTGAAATCCAGCGCCAGGGCCAGAGGCGACCTAACCGGAGGAGAGTTCTTAGATTTCGTAGCATGCGGATGAGCAGGTTCGATTTTAATCTTTGCTGAAAAATAAAATTGTTGAGAAGCACTTTTGTAAAACACTTATCAAAGAAGATTCGCAGGGCAACTGAAAACGAATGTAGAAAAGCCCTGTTTGATGTCAAGAAAGAAAAGGTTTAAGTGAACTTTTTGCGCCATTTACAAAACAATTACACAAGGGTCTTTCTGTCCTCTAGTATATCGTTAGTGAACCCAGTCATGTTTAAGTCTCTTCCGAAATATTTAAAACGGAACGCTCATGTTTTTGCTGAAAGGTATACATCACATAAAATATTAATCATGATATATATTGAATATAACAATTGTTTAAATACAAAAAAAGCAAAGACAAATTTATCGTGGAAACAATTATCCCTCCAATCGGGTCTAAAAAATCTGTTTAATGCTATCAAGGTAAAAGCGCTAGAAATATCTAATACTGGGCTTACGCTTATGTTTCAAATCAGCATATACCAGATCCGTATGTGCTGAATCTGTATGTGTCCTGTCCTCATTTTCCGGATTTATATGAGCCGATTCTTTATGCTCCGATGAATTATTCTCCCATTTGGGAGTGGATTTTGTGGGTCTGATTGGCAGCTCTGGTGGAATATCACTAAAATCAACATCGTCTGGAATGGCAAACAGAAAACGACAGTAAGATCAGCAACATCAATAGGAACATCTGCATTAACACCAGCAACATCAACGAAAATAACTCGCACTTTAATAAAAAGGTTAATGCCTCCCTACTGAACTAAATTGGTCAAGACATATTTGGAACTACAATGTCATCTAAAGATCTATAGACATTGATGCAACTAATGGCTTTTTCAATTCGATTAATGGCTACGCATACATATATGGTAACCAATGTATTCTCATTCATAATGCTTACTATATGAGAAAATGGTGTCGACGGCATATCCTACAAACGTGGTATGTGATGCTATGCTGTTTTTAAATAATATACTTGTATTGTATTGCAGGTGGCGTCTTACATGACGTGAGCTTCGCCTACTCGTTTTGTTGATGTTTACATGGGTTATTGAAAATATCGAACCTGGGTAACGGTTATTTAAATACATGTTTACATACGATCAATAGGATCTACTTGTTCATACCTTCCACCAGCGGTCCGGAAATGGTCGGAGGGTCAATAGTAATAGTAGGTATACCTCCGTCTAACGTCACAATATTAATATTCCGGGTATGGTTCTTGGGAAAATCTGAGAATAATAGAAAATAAGGTAAACTATTATGAATAGATTGAATACAGTATAGGCATAAAACGTTGCTTTTTTACAACTCGTATTTCATTTAAATTACGGTTGTTATGTCGACCATTTGTTTTTTGTGCACATATTTTTTGAGACACGAGTTATTTTGAATAAGGATGTTCAATGCCAAAAATCATCATTATATGCATGTTCATTTTGTACTTGAATATTAACGTGGTTATGAAAATTAATGTGTTCATGTACGAGTACATTTAGATTACTTTTTTTTAATTTCTCCGTCTCTATATGATTCGTATACAGGTGCAGTGCGTAGCGGAGTTATTATGTGTGTATGTATATACGTGTGTGTACTTCCTTGTACATATGTACTAAGGCAATACTATTTACAACTGGAATTGGGTGAATTCAAATCCATATCGATTTTTTAGGTAACCTTGCCTCAACTGAACATATCGCATTTGGTTCTCAATCGAGTTAATATTACACTCTCCAAAAAATGACAAGTTTACAATGTTTAAAAGTCCAAAAAATAAATCACAAATTCATGCATTTTATACAAACAAGCGAAACACGACTCAATAGTTAAGATTACATTAAAATTATCTGAATCAAAATCAAGTACAAACGTCTTAATAATACACATGCAAACACGTTTCATACAAACACAATGAGCGTCATTGATGGACTTAAACAATTCCTCAAGGCGAGTTGATAATACAAGATGATTTATGTGCGAAAGGTGTTTAGAAGCATATTTTTTTACCTCAATCATATCAATAAAAATAGTCTTAACAAATCAGCTGCATTAATAATTAACGATCGACACTACACTTTAAAGACCGAATTTAAATAGCAAGAAAAATATTGAAAATTAAAATATTGCATTCCGGATTTGAACCCCCGACCTATGGAAGCAAACGCTAATGCGTTAACCACTGCGCCCCGTAGGCTTTAAATTTATTGGTGAAACATAAACGCTAGACTAGCAATCAACGTTTTTTTCAACTTATCGAGTAAAATTGTTTGAAACTCGTTATGTTTGTACCGATTTAGAACCATGATTACCCATTAATGAGCAAATATGTTTATCATTTTACTAAGTCAGGACTGTTATTTCGATTGTTTATACAAAAAATAAACAATATTGTTTGAATATATGACAATTATTTTGAATATCGTCATTTTAACAAACTGTGAACAAGTCCCTTTGATAGCAATTGTATCAACCGTTTAAGTGATTATTGACAACAGGAAGTCGGTACAAATAATAATATATCGACAAGAAAAAAAATGTTTTAAGTACAACATGAAGCGAATAATATTCATCGTAGCCAAGTTTTATCCCGCCATATGTACATAACGTATATATTATATGTTTTATGTTAACAAATAATGAAGCCCATCACGAATCTTTGCAGATATCTACAAAATGACAGCATTCTAAGAAACATAGGATAGTTGAAACTCAAGAGTCATGTAATCCTTAGTTGCGTTCGCGTAATAATCATAAAGCCCTTAGTTTTAGCCAAATAAGCGATTGGTTATACAACACAGGACATTATTACATATGAGGACCGAACAAAAACATTTATATGTACATATATAAACAACAACAACTGACATCATCGTCTTGGTGAACGCTAAGAAGTTTAACCGGTAAAAAGTCAATAAGTCCAGAATAAATCACCAAACATTCAAGGGTAAACATATATTAACCTCATCGCACAGCAATTAAAATAAAACCAATCTTAAAAAGTAAAACAATTCCACTTTCTTAATAATATATTTTGTTTTAAGTACAACTGATGTAAATATGTTTCCTACCTTCCATTTTGTTGAAGCAAAATACAAATTACTCCATAAGATACGCTTGCAAAATAGTTAAGTTCCTTATTGTTATTATCGACTACATGTGCAACCATCTATTTATGTAATCAACCACTGTTAAATTGTCATTCTATTGTCTTGAAATCACTAACCATCGCATGTAACTGCATGGTTGCTCGAGCAAAACCACCCATTAAATAAAATACACCCATACACTAGTAAATGCAAATTGAACATTGTTTAGGTTGTATCAGATTAAAAAAAAACACTTATAAATGTATGTTTCGGCACCGGAAAATAATGCAAATAACATAATTTCTTCCTGATTATAGATAACAAGTGAACAGAGCCGTAAGGCGCACGCGCGTGTGGTTATGTTTCGCCCTAAAAACAAATACACTATGTTGTTGTATTTACATCAGAAAGATGTTATCTGTCGATGTTGCGGTCAAACAATGTTTAGCTTCCCTGTCACACATTAGGTCATTCGCCCATGAGATGTTTACATCATAAGCGGTTGTATTAACCCTTGTCGATATAACACATTGGTAAAGTAGCTAATTCTTAATATTGTTTTGATGACTGGGACATAAAATGTCGTATAATTATAAGGATGGATCCGAATACGCGTGTATATTACATGTATATATTATTTTGATTGTTTTAAATACAGCTGGAGATATGGATAGATTCAGCCTTCAAGATTTGAGTTTAGCCGACAGT
This sequence comes from Dreissena rostriformis, assembly GCA_007657795.1. NCBI lineage: Eukaryota > Metazoa > Mollusca > Bivalvia > Myida > Dreissenidae > Dreissena > Dreissena rostriformis. The sequence goes on along the minus strand of VMBQ01006507.1, from coordinate 16,643 downwards.
GTCCTTAATAAGAAAAATATCAAAGGTCGGGGCAATTTTTAAGAGTCGTGACTCGACACTCATATTTGAAATGAATGATTCAAAATGTGGCGATTGACCCCACAGAGACCCAACAGAATCCTGAGACGTCTCTACAGAGTCCCGACAGAATCCTGAGACGTCCCTACAGAGTCCCGACAGAATCCTGAGACGTCCCTACAGAGTCCCGACAGAATCCTGAGTCGTCCCCACAGAGTCCCGACATAATCATGAGATGTCCCTACAGAGTCCCGACCTAATCCTGAGACGTCCCTACAGAGTCCCGACATAATCCTGAGACGTCCCTACCGAGTCCCGACAGAATCCTGAGATATCCCTACAGAGTCCCGACAGAATCCTGAGACGTCCCTTCAGAGTCCCGACATATACCTGAGACGTCCCTACAGAGTCCTGACAGAATCCTGAGACGTCCCTACAGAGTCCCGACATAATACTGAGACGTCCCTACAGAGTCCCGACATAATCCTGAAACGTCCCTACAGAGTCCTGACAGAATCCTGAAACGTCCCTACAGAGTCCCGACATAATCCTGAGACGTCCCTACAGAGTCCCGACAGAATCCTGAGGGTGCCTCGACTCTTTCGAATGCGATCCGACAGCGGACCGACAACGACCTGGCATTGTGTCTGCACACTGTACATATTTGCCTGTATATATTTGCCTGTATGTATTTGACTGAAGGTATTTGCCTGTATATATTTGCCTGTATATATTTGCCTGTATATATTTGCCTGTATATATTTGCGTGTATATATTTGCCTGTATATATTTGCCTGTATATATTTGCCTGTATATATTTGCCTGTATATATTTGCCTGTATGTTTTTGCCTGTATATATTTGCCTGTATATATTTGAATGTATATATTTGCCTGGATATTTTTGACTGTATTTATTTGACTGTATATATTTGCCTGTATATGTTTGCCTGTATGTATTTGCCTGTATATATTTGCCTGTATATATATGACTGTATATATGTGCCTGTATATTTTTGCATGTGTATATTTGCATGTATTTATTTACCTGTAGATATTTGATGTATATATTTGCCTGTATATATTTGCCTCGATATATTTGCAAGAAGCTTATGTTTTAAAGACGAATTCCACAAGTGTTCATTCAATTTAACAAATCATTAACTAATTAATATAATAACGTTTAATTTTTCTACCATCCTTGTAGTGATTTCTATTGGTTGGTTAAAAAACTGCATTTATCGGTTGAAATCCTTTAAATTTACTACATAAAAAAGCACCCAATGCGAAAGAGGCATGCTCGTTTCCAATACAAAAAGACAGTAAACATGTTAATATTATTTTTTCCTCTATTTTTTATATTTGTATTTGCATGCCGTTACATATAATGTTTAATCGATATATAGGCAGTCTGCGGACTGTTCATGCTGTCGTTTTTAGTTAAACACATGTTTGAAAAAGCATCTGGTCACATGACACACTGTTGATGCTTGAGTTAAAGTTTACACAAACAGTTTAACCGTTCATTTAGGCTAGATACACATAATTATTATATTGTAATCTCCGACCACACGGATCAAAAATCCCCGCCCAAAATGTGTTAATTAAAAAAAATGAAAAAAGTAATGGCCACTCGAATATTTCAAAATCGGAAACAGCAACCGTTTCACTAGATCCATTATGTAGCTAAGTACTCGGCTCTTTCATGGGATCTTCTCTTTAAACGTTGTACAAGCGCTTATTATACTCCATGTTACAAAGTAAAGATGGGGATTTACTCTTCGTTACAAAGCGCTGAGGGGGTTGGGAGATACTGGATTCACCGTTGAGGTTTGTCTGTCTGTCTCTCTGTTTGTTCGTTCGTCTGTCTGTCTGACCGTTCATCTTTCCAGCCGTCTCTAAATAAAGTCTATATGTCTGTTTATGTCCCCTTTTCAAATAAATATTCTTTGACTTTATGAGATTTATTTAAACTATTAGCAAACTGACCTTTCAAAAACCATAAGGTTCAGGTGTTAAATTTCGCATCATAAAATCTAGCTCACTTAGAGTCCAGTTTCGCGTTACACCGATATCGACAACTTGAAGTATGTGTTGCAGAACCGAGAATTTAGTCGATATGTCGTACAACCATAATTAACTGAACAAAAAATGTACATATCTATTCAATATGGATGACGTTGCGACTCTGCACACATTATTTGCAATTGTAAAAACTATGATTTATTTGGTGTTCTTCTGAACGTGTATATAAACGTTTAAAGTGTTCGTGCCGTTCATACCATAGTTATAAGTACGTTATTTTGGGTTTCACAAGATAAAATCTTATGTTGATTTTATTATTTAATACTTGTAAGCAGTCGCAAATTTAAACGGTAATCACGAGGCAGTCAGCGAAACAGAAAACCCCGGTTTTCAGTTATAAAAGTACATCCACTCACTCGTAAAGGTTTACTCGTTTGTTAACAAACTCAGTCAATCAAAGCGACTGAAACGACCTCGGTTTTGATAAACGCGAACCTTTATTGCTTAACATTGGATCATTAATCTTGTTAAAATATATGCGCCTCGCTCTGTAAAATTTAATGCATGTGCGTAAAATATTAGCCTGAGCAGTCCACACAGGCTAATTAGGGACGACACTTTCCGCCTTAACTTGAATTTCGTCAAGAAAAGTCTTCCTTGAAACGAAAACTACAATACAAGCGGAACTAGTCGCCCCTGATTAGCCTGCGCGGACTGCGAATCTGGGACGACACTTTAAGCACGTGCATTATACACCCTTTTCACAGAGGAAATCTCATATACAAAAATAGTATGTTTTCGTTTCGTGTTATTGCTGCAAAACATGAATGTGTATTGCTTAAACTGTGTATAACCCGGATTCGATAAAAAGTCTTAGATAAATAAGTATAACAAAACAGTTTGCTATACTGTTAAGGTTTATCAGATGAAGTTTCACAGTTTAGGCTAATCATACTAGGAAGACTATCACTATTAATACATTATTCAGTTAAGCGTGTCAATGTTTAAACATTATAACCTGAACGCAAATAAGGACCGGCATTAGTAGTTGTTATAAAGGTGTGTATATTTAAATGTTAATGTTCACATCCTTATCGGGTTGACATAGCGCGAGTTATCAAACTATCGAACGATACTTGAATTTAATCTTGTAGTGATGTCAAAACGTGTAGATATATTTACTGACAAACATTTATACTTAATATGCTATAAAAATGGTCTATAAATTTTAGAAACAATGACGCATAAAGAATTTTTCTCACCTGGATGCGACCTCGTGAGCACTTTACAACTGGGTCATATAGACTTAACAAACTGAATTAGTCTCTTTAACAATGCATTATCATACAAGCGAGTAAGTTATCTCGTCTCAACGCGTTAGTATATTCATTCTTTATATAGCTATACATTTGAGCCTCGCTCTGTGAAAAGGGGGTTTATGCATGTGCGTAAAGTGTCGTCCCAGATAAGCATGTGCAGTCCGCACAGGCTAATCAGAGACGAAACTTTCCGCCTTAACTGGATTTTTGCTAAGAATAGACTTTCTTTAAACGAAAAATACCTTAAAAGCGGAAAGTGTCGTCCCAGATTAGCATGTGCAGACACTTAACGAACATGCACTTAACCCCGTTTTCACAGAGCGAGGCTCATTTATATGACTACGTCGTTTCCAAGAGTCGCTATCTCGTGCATACAGTTAAATTTGTCGTTACCGCGATTCGTATATCTCGACGTACTGACTCGTTAGCACGAGTAAGTTATTTATCATCAAACTAAATAAACTTAAGTTTTTCATTTTATATATCACCCATATCAGTTGAGGGCAAGCCAGTTTTGACTTAGGAGACACCTTTACTAATCGAGATCTTTATTTACGATTGATATCCTTTATCTCTGGCACGTGGCGAAAAGGCAATCGATGCCCCTCGATTTCACTAGCTGCTGGGTAGTTATCCACTCCTGACAGAACATTTATTTTGGCTTATGACATACGCCATAAGATTGAGTAAGACTGTGAGCTACTTTCAGTTTTGTGCAGCATTGGAAGCGAAGACAGATGGCATTCAAACACTAATCATAGTATAACTCGTTAAGAACAGGACCTGTAACAACATGTCAGTGTTGAATCGGTCTTGTGCTATAAAACAAATCATACTGAACACTTGTCTATTGAGTGTTTTGTATGCCTTTAAAGTGTTAGTGGAGTGATTGTAGCAAACTACATTGTAAATGATACTGTTTACTTCCGTACTGTAAATAACCGATCGAAACAGATATATTTAAAACTTAATGAGATAGTTGAAGATTTGAAGATTCGATTATTGGGTTTTCTTTTATACCTAATGATAAAATATGACATTTCTGCAGTGAAATAACAGCAGTGAAAAGAACACAATTGTTCTTTTCACCGGTGAAAAGAACAAATTTTCGGAATTCCTTTTTCTTTTTTTAGATTATCATATCAAGATGTACTTCCCTTGTTTATATCCTTGTTTATATTTTTTATATGAACACGAGTGAAATAAAATCGATATTCCACCGAATTCAACAACTTTTCTTTTAATTTTTATGCTGCGCCGCTCGTGAAAATATATTTTCTATGACCACTCGTGAAAAAACAAACGATCTTACACTGACATGAACAAATATCCTCGATGTATGCAGTAAAGTAATAAGACATAAAGAATGAAGCAAGATGTAAAATAACTTAGAAACTGCGTATTTTTTTCGTTAAAACGCAATTTAGCAATCAAATACTCAAATGGTTATTATATCACCATGCTCATATTTTATATAGTCGATTTCCATCGCACCGGTAATTTCGATGCTCGCAAGTGTTTAGTTTAGAATTGCAAAGGCATGACAAATTGCTGTTTTTATTCAATTCAATATACCATTGTATACAATAGAAATGGAAGGCTTGCTTAGCCAAAGAGCGAATTTCAAAAAGTGATACAGCTTTCTTAAGCTAAGCTTTTTTGTCAAAATATGTCGAGACCCTAGCTACAAGGTTACCCATGCTATAGTGCGCGTATGACTTTGGCAGTACGGACAATTGTCCCATGACCTCTAAATTTAATTGGCAAAGCATTATTGTTACGTTGAACTACATTCGTTCTAGCTATTTGTTGTATGTTTATGTTTTATGCAATCTTAATTTGAGAATACATAACATGCATACAGTGGGAAATACATGTTCGCCATGTTTAGAAAAACGTGTCAGAAAAATGTGTTGTCCTTTTGAATTTATGCCATATAACAAAAACATAAAGTACATTCATGTACAACTTAATGTGTTGTGGTCACTAAGGAATAACATGCAGTGTTTATATTAAAAATGCAAAAGTCAACAGCATGACAACTGAAAAAAGACAATCATGGAATTTTTATAATGATATTTTTTAAAATTTCTATTTTGAAATTTCGTGTTGTAAATTAATGTTCGATTACAACCCGAAAGGTCTCCATTTCTATCGGTATGGTAACTCGGGACGCTGCAAATGACTGTTACTTCCACAAACAATCCACGTACAGTAAAACGTGCAAAACTGAAACAATTAAACTTAATTTTATAGAATACGTAGTTGGTGGTCGTACGTATTACCATTCTTGAATGAGTTTAATAGTGTTATAAATATGGTTAATATTAATTCTATATACAGTAGACATACAGTCCATGAGTATACAGTAACCCATGGGAAAGACGAAAAAATCCTTTCGAACACGAGGTCCGATAACTTTTAAAACTTATCGGACCTCACCATATTTTATCGGACCTCGTTTTTCTTTAACCAAAGAATAGAAANGATCTCTTTATCATTGAAAAAATAAAAAGGTTTCTGGGAATTCTAGATACAAATTCACCCATGAAACAATTTGCGCCTACTTCAATAAAGCACCATATGTCAAGTTTAGGGTTAGCAGAGTTCGATTTAAAATCACATTATAAAAAACTTCTTATTAAAATAAGAAACTGTACAGAATAACGTTGTGTAAGTGGGGAATTAACACAACATAACTGAGTCGATAGCAAATTAGCCATTTTATCCCAACGCTCCCCCGTAAAATAAAATACAAATACAAATAAAATAAAATAATAATAACAACGAAAAACACACAATTGAAATTCGTTTCAATTCTCCATTTACAAACAATGACGTATGGTCACATTAATCTATAAAGTGATACATTTCAGCTCACAAACGGCAAAATCTTATACTTGTATCTACGAAGAACGTAGTTACACCGTTCTTGCACAACGCTTAAAAGCGTTGACGTCATTCCTGTTTTCCACGCATCAATGTGCTTTGTAGAATTTGACCGTGTCGTACATATTAGACAATTATCTTCGTGTCCGGCCATTGTTATATTAAATATGTATTCCTCCGCCCTCTCAGTGAAATCAGCTCCGATGAAATCGAACAATTTCTTTGCGGTTTCGATCGGTTCGCGAGCAATATCTTCGTAGAAAACAGGAAAGATGCGCCCTGGAAGTTCTTTCATTATCCGCTCTTCCTCCAAAATGTCATTTTCTACTCGCTTGCATAGTCTGTTTGCGCATCCTAACATTCCTCCAAGATTGTCGAGACACATTCCAACATGATTTTGCGACATCAGTGTTGCTCTTGGATCTCTCACCAGATGAACTATTTTTAGATTTGGCAACATGCCAAGTAAATGTCTCACGGAACTCAGTTCCAGGCGAATGGTTTTGACGATGCGAATCAGCGAGTTTTTGCATGCGGTTTGTAGGTGCTTTGCGCACAATGACATGGCATCGGGTTCTTTAAACGATTTAAGTAATTGTGCTAAACACAGTTGGAACATTCTGGATTTCAGTCCAATGTCTGAATCAGAAAATAGTTTTTTTAACTCTAAAACATGCATATATGAACGACATGGCATATACATATATATTGTTAAGGTATCTTTCTTGAATATACATGTAAATGATCGTCCAATGCGACAATTAGATATTAAACTACATGTATACACCTTTAGGAAAGGGTACTTTCCTTTTCCGTAATATACAATTGCTTAAATGCTAATGAATATTAATAAATAGTATGGAACGTATCAATAATTGTTTTCTGTAAATATAGGTGTTAATAAACGAATTTAATTTAAATAGCTACTCATAAATCCATCTTTAAGCGCAATTGTTGGCAAGCTCGTGACGTCACACGTAAACCAATCGTAAAGCTGTCTGGCGGCCCCTTCGGAGAAATCAAAGGGAGGTAATCTGAAAGTATAAGTAGGACACGTGTCACTTTGTGGTTCCCTCTGTATTTAATTAATTATATCCATAAAATAATTATGTGTAAGGTTGAATTTAGACAAAGACATTAATATATTATGAAATTTGAAATCTGAAACGTATTGTTTGATCAACATATTTTTTAAACAATTATGCACGTATATTATGGAGAATATACACATCCTTTTCATGAGTGAACTATCGTGCATGACTTATACACATGGATGCCTTAAAATTATTTCATCAGCGCATACATCATGCAAATAGTAAGCGAATAAAGGTTGTGCTAATGTGTTGATATTTCCGAAGATATGTTCGATTGAAAAATTGTAATAAACTGTTAATCGAGAGTGTAACATTATTGAAGAAAGTAATTTTCGTGTCTCGAACACGTGTCACAGACAAGTGCTCTATTCCACAATACATAAACTACTGATTTGTTTTGAAGATGCCTTTAAAAGTATCGTTAATACATTGCCTAATATATACTATGCAAGGCTGTACCGCAATGAATAGCGTGTATTCGTATAGAGGAACTTCATTACTAATTCATAAACAACGATTTTGCTACTACTTTGTTTTAATTAGTACGAGGAGGGCTCCGTGTACAATTTTCGTTATTCATGAAACAACAAATAAATGGCATTGATAAAAGACAATAGCACTACACATTGAGGAAATGTATTTAATTTAAAATTAGCTATTTTTGTTTCTGTTTAATTTCGTTTATTGTTCAAAGAACAAATTTCAAATTAATTTGGATTGCGTTTCATATACGACAATCAAAATGACACGTGCTACTGTTAGAAGAATTCATGTTAAGCATGAAACTTACGAAAATCGGCATACTATTATATTAAAATATTACTTATATATAATATGATATAATATTAAATTGCGCATCATTAGATTAACAAATACTTTTAAAACCATAATATAAACACAGTATAATCAACTTTCCACAATTATAGGAGCTCAACATTTATAGAAATGTGGTAGTAGAGACATATATTAAGCCAAATTAACTCATCAACTTCAAATAGTCTAAACTCATTGTATAATATGTTACATGATATAGTTCAGGGTTCAGGGGTTAATATGAGATAGTTCAGTGAATTTACTGGAGACTATTGCATTACTTTGGTTTTATGGCGGGGTGTATCGCACTAGATAAGTGTGTGATGTTGTTTTCCACAAGCAAATAGGAAAACCAAAAGTGAGTTAACCTCGGTTCACCCCGTTGGAACTTTCAATGCAAAAACACATATGTTGCTTGATTTGACAGTTCCAATGCGGTGACAAAGCTTTAAGCAGTATTTTATGTTTAATAAAGTAGTGTATAAATTGTCAGTATTATATAGGCAAGAGGTCGTTTGCCTTAAATAAAACAATGTCGACAACAACTAATCAGCGCATAATGTATTCAGCAATTTCAATTTTTCTATATATATTTTTGATTGGTTTCACACATACTGACAACGATTTCTTTGAGAGAAAATTTATACAATAGTTGTATTAATATAATACAAAAGTACATACTACACAACGTTATCAAACGTCCAAAAGTAAAAGCAAACACACATGAAACATAGTGGATATTAGCTCATTAATGTAAATTAAAATATGATGAAAAATCTTGCCCACGTTATACGAAGTAAGTAAATTAAAGTAAGTAAATTATGCAATGTTTAAACCTAAATTATTAGTGTCGAGTAGTTTTAGTTAGCTGTTATATAAAACCTAGACTTTAGTCTAAGTTGTTTTATAGTAACACATAGTTGAATCTAACCTATTGTGAGCACGTGCACGTAACATCCAATCGTTCACTTTCCTTCCAATATTTAGTTTGCTTGTTGAAAGTTGTTTCAGACAGCCATTACATTTTGGATGAAACATTATATAATTTGTGTAGGATATTTTGTATTCCTGCAGGTAGCTAGTTTAAATCTTTTATCCCATCTTCACCGCGACATTGACGGTATAACATCCCATGGTATAAACTTATCCCTATCCCACCTTGTTGAATTAACCTGTCGCGTGCACGGACTACTTTTCAATTGACGTCATGCGATATGCGCTTAAATTAGGTCGATATTGTTTTGTTCATTGATCGAATTTTAAGGTTACCCATGCAGCGTTTCTTTAAAAATTTGTTTCGCTACATAAAATTAAAACAATGTTCCAACGGGGGATTGAACTAAGGTCTCTCGCGTGGTAGCCAGACACTCTAACCGCGAGGCTAAAGTGCTCACCTGATTGCGTAACGGTTTGAATTCTATAGACCATATTTTACGACACAGCTGACGAAATCACTTGATTGCGTCATTCAGGTCATTGGGTACGCAGTCGTTCAACGCGTGTGTGTATTTACGATGGAATATTAAAATATTATGAATGTGAATAACAGTGTTGGGCTATAAAACTGGAATGAAACTGGTGAGACTGCATTTTCGATTTCGTGTTGGGATATTTTTTTTATGTCAGTAAAATGTGTGTAAAAAGAAGAGTTGTTTATAGACTTAAATTAACAATATCGGCGGGGATAAATGCTGAATCATGCTTTACGTAGGTGTGTACACATTTTGTAAATTTCAAAATGGCAGTCATTTTTGTTTTTGGTATTTTACAGTGGTGAAACAAGAATTGTAGTTTGAACAAAACCATCTACTTGAGTGTGTAACATTTGTAACGCTGATCAAATTTGAATCGAGGCGTAAAGCGATATTTTGTCTCGTTACTCTTCTTTTGCGTGGAATTCTTTAGGACTATTTCGAGTTCCGTATACGAGAAAGATCACAATTAATATAACTACGCAATGTTAGATTCAGTTAATTTGCGTTTTTGCTTTTATTTTATCAATTAAAGACTCAATAATTGACGACTTAGAACATTGATGGGATAAATAGAAAACTTGGATAAGCGTTGAATACTGAGAAGTTTATGTTACTCGGCTCGAACACCGAAAGCGCTCGCTAAAGCTCGCGCTCCCGGCGTTCTAAGCCTCGCAACATAAACTTCTCTCTATTTAACGCTTACCTAGTATTCTCTATTTATACCGGTTCTCTGTCATATGTTTGTTTTATTTTTTAAGACATCTGACGGTACGGTTGTGTTTATTAGTTATTTATTAAAATAACTTATTGCGAGTAATATTCACGCCGCCATGCAACGCTGGTCATTAATTATGTGTATTTCCATTTGAACGCATACACATTAAGTATGTTGATAACATATCTAGTTGCATGTATTAATTGTTTCTATTTCAGATAACCGTATCGATCAATAAAAACAATGAACTTCGATTGATTCGATTGTTTGTCGTCGAACCCAAGTACGCAAATTGCGCGTAGCTAGGCCGGCAACACATTAAACCCCCGTTTCACAGAGCAAGGCTAATATAGTAGCAGGTTACAGAACGCAGATGGAAATATCCTTATACATGTATACACACGAGGTTAATGCAAACATGTTTACCATAGATGCAGATAACCGCACCCACACACTTGATCAATGATAAGAGTCCATGTGCCTTCATTTTTTCTTTTAAAAGGGTTGTTGACAGATGGTAATTGATAGAGTAACACATATTGAAAAAAAATACCATGTGACAATCATTCTTCATCAGTAAAATATACTGAAAACGTCGTAATGAGGTACTTAAACTGAAAAGAAAACTTGTTGTACCAGCTTGGAGTTCTATGAAAATACATGTATACAGTTTTCGATGCAAAATACACTACAGTTATAATGGTGGGCGAACATCATGTCCATTAGACCGTACCAAATGTCGGCTCTTTTTAAGCTTCACATCACAAACGAATTGCACTAACTTATGATATGAGCACATTGTCGGATCATAAAAAAAAAGGTTTATTAACGGTCCTGTTTACAATGGTTATCGTATGTTAATGATGCGGTTATGCAGGCTAGCGGAGTAAAAGCAATTGAGCGCTGGTCCTAAATATATATATAAACGGTATGACTAAACGTAATCTTTACTTTTTAAGCTTCAGATGCTTTTTCATTTGGATTTTTCATGACCTGATTTTAATTATAAGACATGTGTATATTAACATATACGTATAGCACACTAGTACATACATAAGCATAACCTATTACATATATTAAGTCATTTTTTATAATAATCATGCCAACATGTGTTGATTCCGATCTCAAATCAGAATACACATACTATTGGGATTGCATCGAAACAAACAGCAATTCAATGAACGACGCAATTGTTATAACTAAAGTAAATAAAAATAACAATGTAACCAAATTATTCTGTCCGAACCTCGATTTCGTAATTCATAACTTGGAAAGATGTCTGATATGCAGCACGTAACAATTTGTTTTAAGATTGAGATTCATAACGTTAGTTTGCAAACTGAAAATAAGCATGCGGTCCAAATCTTAATACTTTAACCCAAAGTTTAATGAATAAGTTTTTTATTCTTGGCAAATTAATTTGTCATTGTTTAATTCCATTTAAAGAAATTTAAGAAAGAAAACGTTTTAATACGCGGTTTTGTTAATGTGTTTATTTAATTAATTGGTTTAACCAGTACTTAGTGTTATGCCCCATTTTTAAAAAAGGGGGGTATATTGTTTTTGGCCTGTCTGTCTGTCATTCAGTCTGTCCAAAACTTAACTATACCTTAAAGTTTTGTCATAACGTTTGCATTATTGATGACAGCATCTTGATACTTGGCATGCGTGTGTTTCTCATGGAGCTGCACATTTTGAGTGGTAAAAGGTCAAGGTCATCCTTCAAGGCCAAAGCTCAAAAAACACAATCCAAGGGAAGTAACCAGCTTTAAATTGAGATAATTTCTAAACCTTCCAAATGATAAATAGAGATTTTATTTCAAAGCGGCGCAATAGGGGGCATTGTGTTTCTGACAAACACATCTCTTGTTAAGGAATAGTCTTGAGCATGCTCCCGAAAGGGACTAGAATTTAGAACCTCCTGATTTCTTGCGGATACCATATCCACATGTTTTATTAACAATTGCTCAAAACAGCCTGATAACCTACATAACATCAAGTTAATGGTCTCATTTGCAATGTCTAGAACGACCGATATATATGAACAGGTTATAAGTTCTATCTAGAGGACACAGACTCAAGAGGATTTACTTGTTCCCCCGTTTTATATTTTAAATGTATTTTTTTAATTATAATGTTTGAGTATGTTTGTTCCTATGCTTAACTCTATTACGCTAAATTATGTAATGGTATGCTTCGGCATATACCAAATCTTTCAGTGAATAAGTCTCATCACTTAGGGAATACCTTTTTGATCCGTTTGCCAGGTCCAGAATTGTTAAATTGGTCTGCTCCATTGCGTATTGAAGCGCATGAAACGGCTCATACACGTAGAATGCCCCGTTTGCTTGTTGCAAGATATCTCCGGTAAGGCTCGATCCACTGCGCATGTACGTTAGTATGAGCACGAGAGTTGGTGTCATGTGATGTGGAGTGGGTGTCACGTGATGTGTTAGCCTATGGTTCGGCTCTATATCAGACATGTAAAGAAAGGAAAACATTATCATTAGAACGAAAGTGGGTGCCACGTGATGTGAAGGCCTATTGTTTGGCTCTGTATCAGACAAGAAAAGAACTTAACGCTTATTAGCACGAGAGTAGGTGTCACAAGTATTGTAAGCCTATTGTTAGCTCTATATCAGACAAGAAAAGAAATGATAGGTTATAACCACGAGAGTGGTGTCACGTGATGTGCAAGTTTATTGTTCGGCTCTGTATCAGACAGGAAAATAAATTAAAAGTTATTAGCACGATATTGGGTGACACGTGATGCGTAAGCCTACGGTTCGGCTCTGTATCAGACAGGAAAAAAAATGACAGGTGTAAAAGAGAATGTAACAATTTGTCAATTGTAACAGTAACATCAGATGCCATCTGTAATTGATCAAAATATTACATCGGAAATAATTTATATTATTTAGGTATTATATTGAAAACCTATCCTACGCCTTCCATGGTGATAAATATACGTTTTTCTTTCATACGATAACCACGTCGTTTTGTGTTGTTGGCATCCTTTCGACATTATTTTATTAAGACTAATTCATGTACGTGTTATTTTGAATTTCAAACTGTTGTTTGTTTGATTATTTCATTGGGCCTTAGTAAGTTACAAGTATGTGGCTCTTGTTCACTAAGGGTATCACGTTAACGGATTTTTATAAACGTTAAAACGAAATGAATTAAACGAAACGTTACCGTTAAAACAGTATCCCTATGTCCGTTTTAAAAGCATCAGTACCATCGCATTTCCAAACTGAAAGTAGTAATTATTATTTCCGGAAGTTATATTCAGTGCATATGATTATCCCATTCGAAAAATGACGTCATATTAAAACCATAAAATATTATAAACCAGACCATCCGTATCACCACATATGTATTCGTCATTCTATAAAAAACAATTTTAAGAACGTCAAAAATAATGTAAAATCGACGAAAAATACTGTATTCGAAGACGAAACTCCGAAAAAAAAATGTTCGTATTTTTCACATGAAATACAATGTGCATATCGTTTGACTGCAGAAAATGAAAAACCAGTAAACTAACAAAAACGTAATTAATATATAATTTGGTTAAAATATTGCTTTTCAACATGCTACCACAGTGCTTTTCTTTGCTAATCAATCACTTAAAATATTTCAAGATGGCGGCATAGCCCAATTTCGTTGCCAAGTTGTAAGATTTTCAGAAAGTAGCGAACATTTTCCGTTATTTTCCGTTCATGTCCGTGCCATCCGCTTACCAATCAGAAATAAATTACTGCCGAATTCGGTAGTGCCCGGATTTACCGCGAGTACCCGGATTTTGCAGTTCGTCATCAATATACTTCGTACGGCTAGTCGGCTACGTTATTTGAACCCCAATATTTATTATATTGATATCGACTGCCGTTTAAACGTTTACTGTTTTTGTAAACGTGTTTGAGCAAAACACGAAACGCGACCGTTTAAACGTTTAAACGTGATACCCATCGATACATCGAGCCATCTAGTTCTCAGATGGAAATTAAATCGACATGTCTTGAAAAATTTGAGCTTTGATTCTATGAGGTTATATATAATAGTTGTGTTAAAAGTAATATTAAATTAAAAAACATATTCATTTCTGAATCAACAAAATCTGATGTATTAGTTTAATATAATATTTAATGAAAACATAACATACTTATCTGCTCTGTTATATAAGTTGTGAATAAGAAAAAGAAGTTTCTAGAGTTTAATTGTTTGATATATTTAAGATATTGAAAGGCAACAGAAGACAATAAGACAACAGAAACTTTATTCTAGCAAAGCAAGAATGGGTCCATATATTGATGAATACTTCCATAATACACATGCATTGTCGGTGTATACGAAACGAGAACATAATAGCAAATCTAGTTCAACTGAAGCTAACGATTACATAGCATTTACTATATACAACTTACGTAAGATAAGCTGTATTTGCTATTTTAAGTTATGACTGGGTACTTGTGACACTATATAAAATCAGTGCTATGATTAGACAGTGGTGATTAATATTGATTATAAGTAAAACTGAATTAAATCAATTATAAACAACCGTGTTCATGAACATGAAATAAAAATAAAACCGGACCAGAGTATTATAAACAAGTAATGTGCGTTTTTTTCATGTAAGCATTATTTTATGTGTTAAAATTATATCTCGTGTGTTTACTTTGGAACTGCTCACATATCTTGCCTACTTTGACCCTAACGTACCTGGTTGCAGTGACGACGATCTTAAATCTTGAAATCTTGTGACATCTTCATCGCTATTGAACATCTTTTGGACTGAAGAAAAAAAAACACGATAAATATTTTATTTGCTTCTACTAAGCGACAAACACAACACTCATATTTGTAATGCAGTATGGTAAAAAAAAATTGAGTAAAACATTCATGTCATCAACATCAGATAGTTACAATGTATGCAGTAGGTTTACTCTTTCAATAATTTAATTTTTATGAAAATATTGTCAAAGAGTTATTGAGTGTAACTTAACCTGCTCCATATGACACCTCATATGATTCGCCTTTACCATTCCATCGCAGTGATCCGAGTGCAATCATGGTTTATGTAGTGCGCTGTTTTTTTATGTTTGTATTGTCTTGTGTAATCATTAGGTCACTTGCATTAAATAACATATTTTATGGTGGGATATGCGGATCTCTCTAAGTGATATCTCTCGGGTATATTCCTCTTTTGCATGTTTCCGTCATTTTCTGCAATGACTTTTATGTTTGAGTAACAATGCTTTGGTGCAATAGTTGTAGTGTTTATTGTTAAATTGCAATTAAGAACCACTGTTCTAAATGTGCTCATCTTTAAACATCTCAGTAGTGTTTTAACTAATTGCTTGAATTGGGAAACGGTTACACCCTTAACAAAATGCAACAAAATGTTTTCATTATCCTTCTTCTTAAACAAAAGATAACGACCACTTACATTCATATATACAATAATGGTGGACCAGAATTTATAGATGAGTTAATGAAGAAATAATGAAGACACATTGATTGTACACATATGTAGAAAATACGAAGACAATAATACACTGCAAAGCTGGTCCGGTCGTCTATAATTGACCCGCTACCGGTATTACGGCTCGAGGGCTTTCGGTAGTTTAAATGAAGTGTCATTTAATAAGGATTACAACATCTGCATTTTTAGTTACCGTGAACACGTTCCAATATGCCAGTTTAAACGATATATTACTTGTAAAAGCTATTCAACATACAAATTCAGGTAAAATAAAAATGATCATTTTAAAGAACATATTACATATAACTGTAAATAAGATGAAGTAAATGATGTCTTCATACGGCATACAAAGAACTTTATTTGTAAGAAAATTGCCATGGAAACTCTAAACAAAAAAATCTTAATAATCACTGGTTTGTGTTTCAGTGAATTAAAAACAAATCTTAGCGTAAAGGAGAAACTAAGAGCAACTTTCAACATATGAAGTCTTATAAGATGAACATTATTCCGACAAAAGTGAGACATTTAACTAAAATTTAGTTTTTACAACGAAATACAGGCAAAATATTTTACATATCAGATAATTTCATAGTAACAATGCTTAAACGACACCCTAGCAATTCTGATTTATTTACATTGTTCTTTTCAATTTGCTCAGTCATCATATTGATAAACAAACACGTAACTTTTGAAATAATTGTAATTAAAATCTTTAAAACAGCTGTTTATGATATAATAAACAATGACAAGTGTGAATACATCTGAAGTATCGGTCTTCACATAGAACAGAACAGAACCGACAGTTTATT
>VMBQ01006506.1:0-54652 GCA_007657795.1 Dreissena rostriformis | reverse complement strand
ACTAAAGGTTTGGCTAAAATAAATATATTTTATAACATAAACTTGTGAGTTATACACGGTACAGATAGCGAGCGATTTTTGGTGAGGGATTTTCAGTCAGTTTTGTGCTAGTAAAGTGTACATCGAATGAGGTCGATATACATCGACGTCATATTGTTTAACGTCAATTTGCAATAGCATCGTTCTGACATGAAGCATAACAGCTCAGAACAGTTATGCAAGAGTAAGTTACTATAACATTTTAACATTATTTTACTAATTTCATTAAAACAAGGTTAATTAAAACTTACAAGTAATGTTATTCCAGATCCGTGTGTAGCCATACAGCAGTGTGTCAATTGAAAGTTGCATACTGTTATGTCATGGGTTGGTCATAAATAACTTGTTTCTATGTACATAAGATTGGATTTAGACAAAATTCTTCAATTGTAATTTACCTGGAATGTCTTATTAATTAACCATTAAAACTTTGATCTTGCCGTGTGTGTTTATTATTATTATTAATTATGTTATGCTTATTTTTGTATTTAATGAAGAATAAGAATTTATGTATACCAATAAATAAATCGGCGTTCTTTAAATAAATAGCCAAAACTTAACCGTTAGATGTGGTCTGGTTGCAACGACTTCACGAGATACAAATTGCTTGTTTTTATTTCTTTATGAGACAAAATATTCTATTTGGATGTCGGGAAGGTATCTGAAAATAACTAGCTTACACGAGATTGACTTCGGTTGCGTTCAGGATCGCTCGTAATACGAAACAAGGCGACTTCGTGAACAGGCCTTTGACGCCAAAGCATTGCATATATTTATATTATGACGTGTTTAACTTATGTTTTTTGTGGGTTTTTTTGTTTTGCCTTTTTTTTAAACGCAAATACAATAAACTCTTATTGTCATTAATTTTCGCTATTGCTGCGTTTAAAATGTATATTTTACTTGTCATGTATGATCAAAATCAGATTATTTTGTATGTGCAATAAATCGTACATGCACCAACAATTGATTCTAATTTTAAATCCTTTTAGATTAGTGAAAATCAAAATTTCAAATTCAATGTCGTCCTAATTTTGCAGAAGCGATCAAAGTGGGTGGGGAATCTTTTTCCAAAATACCTCATTTTAAAATAATAATCATGATAATGTGCAATTACAATGACAGGGGGTAGATCGTACGCAAGTAACTGTTGTGGCGTANCAATTTTTTTTTTTTTTTTTTTTTTTTTTTTTTAGAAACCTTCAATTGGGTATTTTTTGACAGCAATTGGGAAATTTGTAGTTTTTTTCTTATTGGTAAAGTGCCGTTTTCCGGAACTTTATAAAAAGAGAAAAAAAATCGCTGAGGGGTCAAACCAGCAAAAATAAAGCCATATACTTTCTATTGGTTTTTACAACAGGCCCATTATGTTGTTTATATGGCATTTATCATAATGATAATACACTTACAATGACAGTATAACCAAATGGGAAAAAAAGAGAAAGAAAACAGATTTTGTTTTCTCATTTCCATGAGGTTACGGACACTACAGGGATTTAACATGCAGAGCCCTTGATAAGCTGCTTATTTGCGTAAATACTCAATTAAATAAGGGTTGCACAATAGTTTTGAAGAACTGCGTACCCATACGCATTAACACTCGCAAAAATGTAATTGATTTCAAACGTGTAGGGTATTTACCCAACTGACGACAAAGTGTCTACGTAACGATGTGTAATGTATCTCGAAAAAGCACTTTTGGTTCCAACAACAATTTGCGTTATAAACAACCCATATGAAAGACAATACAATCTTAAAGGACATGAGGTCCTGTGACTTTTAAATTTTACAGGACCTCACCAGATTTTTCTGGACCTCATTCTTCTTTAACCAAACAGGAGAAAATAGTTTGTATCCAGTTTATTTCCATTCATGATTCCTGACTTTAACAATGTTTAAAAATTCAAAATACAGTTCAATGATAACAAATAGTAGTATGTATTTATATTATAACACACGGTAAAAAGTTCATTTCTATGTTTGAAGATTCAGTGTGATTCCCATTCAAACTCTGAATCGGTCGCATCACAGTCATCGGAGTCCGAGGGCTTATCTGCAACGCCTTGAAATGATTTTTTCAACATTTAAAAGAAAATAATTTTTTAGACAGTGATTGAAATTAAAAATGGTTAAATGTATAGATCAAGCCAGCGATTTTTTTTTTGATTTTTTGGAAAGTACCGTGTACCGGTCAAAACTCAGAATTTGTGCGCGTAAATTCTTGAAATTGGGAATTTCTGCGCGTAGAATCTTGAAATTGGGAATTTGTGAGACTGACTTATAAACTGCTTAATAAGCATTTAAATTCCTTATTAATAGCTGTTTTGTGACAATATAGATAGTATTGAAAACAAAAGAACAAGGGAATTGTAGGTTTATTATGTTTTACTTGTTGAACTATGTTTTTAATTTTGAACAATGTGTCTTCTGGCAGCTAATTTCTGTATGAAAAACTACGAAATAAAGATATAACAATGTGACAGTAACACTGAGACTCATTTGTGAGTATGAGAAAGCTTCAGAAATAAAAATAAAATTGATTTCAAATCAAATGAGTAAAAAAAACAATAGTTAACTTAAGCATATAAACAACAAAGCGGTAAAACTATGTACTTGAATGTATGTTTCTTTCACTAGCATTCTCAGTAGATATGTAACATAATCACACACATTTCAACATATGTTGGCCATTTTTTTATCATTGTACTTTGGCATGTAATTAACTCATCATACACCTAGCTGCCTTAAGAAAATGTGCGTTAATTTTTTTTTAAGAAATCGGAGGCACTCATACTGTTAACCGAGCATTTTGTGCGCTAGTGAGCTCAAAACCAGGTCTTGACTTCATTTTACCGATATCGTACGAATATAATGCGCACTTTTTTCTCCGATTTTATTCCTTAGAAGTAGGGGNTAGTGAGCTCAAAACCAGGCCTTTAATTCATTTTACCGTAATCGTACGAATATAATACGCACTTTTTTCTCCGATTTTACTCCTTAGAAGTAGGGGTGCATATTATACTCAGTACAGAGGCTGAACCGAAGTGAAAAGATCTCACAAACAAATCTTTTGACAGCGATTCTCAACCAAAATACAATAATAATTGCATACACACGATGTTCACAAACTGGATACACTACCCGATAATCCTGTATAATACTATAATCCAGCACTTCAATATTTAAATGCAAATTCAGACCGATAATGACCTTAAATGTGTTTTAAGAATGACCTAAAATGTGTTTTAAGAATTACATAAACACAACGGGACGCCATTTTGGAAGGTGTCGTTCTATTGAGCATGCGTAAATAACACAACACATTGTGCGCGCATCTGGTAAACATCATAATCTAAAAATAGATACCATTCTAATTTGATTTCCGACCGTGATAATTGTTATCAAAAAATTAACTGCATGATGTCCATTCAATCGATTTTCAGATGCGTACTATATTCGGACATTATTTTTTCCCCTGTTTTGGGAATTTTTTCAGTTGGGGATTGGAAAAAATCATAATTTTTTTAAGTATTGGGAAAGTACCGTTTGGTACTTTATAAAGACGGAAAAAAACGCTGCAAGCGAAGATAATAAGGTATTGTACAGAATAAATGAACAAGTCATTATCAGGGAACATGTGTCGAAACTAAGATTTATCCAAGATGATATGGTTGCTGGAGCCAACCCTTTCATGATTTCTCCAGCAAGAAGTCTCTCTCATTTTTTATTGAGGTCAACTTGCATAACTTTTTGTTTAATGGTTAGTTCTTGTTTAATGGTATGGTTAATGCCATGGTGAAGTCAATGCGTTTTGTGTGCCTTATTTTGAGAAATGACTTAGATGAAAATGGTCTAGGAAATAGAGAAATTCCGTTTGGGCCTGCAATACAACAAAATGAACAGGCCCCTGGGGAATTTTATCAAAAACTCACGTGTGAAGATGTTTTTTAGGCCCCTCGAAATAACGCAAACATGTAAATGACATCATGACAGAAGGACGGAAAAAAAATNGACAAAATTCTTCAATTGTAATTTACCTGGAATGTCTTATTAATTAACCATTAAAACTTTGATCTTGCCGTGTGTGTTTTTTATTATTATTAATTATGTTATGCTTATTTTTGTATTTAATGAAAAATTAGAATTTATGAATACCAATAAATAAATCGGCGTTCTTTAAATAAATAGCCAAAACTTCGCCGTTAGATGTGGTCTGGTTGCAACGATTTCACGAGATACAAATTGCTTGTTTTGTTTCTTTATGAGACAAAATATTCTATTTGGATGTCGGCAAGGTATCTGAAAATAAGGAGCTTACACGAGATTGACTTCGGTTGCCTTCAGGATCGCTCGTTATACGAAACAAGGCGACTTCGTGAACAGGCTTTTGACGCAAAACCATTGCAGCTATTTATATTATGACGTGTTTAACTAATGTTATTTGTGGTTTTTTTTTTGCCTTTTTTAAACGCAAATACAATAAACTCTTATTGTCATTAATTTTTGCTATTGCTGCGTTTAAAAAGTATATTTTACTTGTCATGTATGATCAAAATCAGATTATTTTGTATGTGCAATGAATCGTACATGCACCAACAATTGATTTTAATTTTAATCCCTTTTAGATTAGTGAAAATCAAAATATCAAATTCAATGTCGTCCTAATTTTACAGTAGCGATCAAAGTGGGTGGGGAATCATTTTCCAAAATACCTCATTTCAAAATAATAATCATGATAATGTGCAATTACAATGGCACCATACAAATCATATTGAATATTCAACAATATCACAGAGTGGCGCAAACACTTACATGGTAAAGACTCCGACGAAAAGAAAAAGCTACAAATGAAAGGCGCCAAATATAATTGTAGACCTCGTAAAAAGAAGTTCGACTGGATTCTTCCGAGTGAACCCTTCCGCAGTCTCTCAAAATCAGTGAACCAGTCTTTTGCGGTATTTTAAGGCGCATACTGATGCAAGGGAGACAATCCAATCTCAATTTCGATTTGAGACCCTTGTACGCAGGTGGTTGATAGATGACTTCACCAATCATCATTAGGACAATTAAAGGGCATTTATATTGCTGGGTTGTATACAGACCCAGTTTTTTATATAAAAAAACCGCAACAGAGGTCTTAAATAGACCGATGCCCCATAAATCATGGAATGTGAAAGTATATATAAATAAAGATACAAGTGAAAAAATAACATTTAACTGACTATATTATATTAAAGGTAGCCTAATGAAATCAATCGGATGCTTCACTTCCATAAGAATTATGGCCTGATCGGGCATAGCACAATGGTTTACATAAATGTGAAGCATATATTTGACTTCATCCTGATAATTGAATGCTGCTAGCAGAAAGAATAACAGTGTCGAACTAGAGATGTTATTAGACGCTAACGCATACTGATTGCAATTTGAATATTTTATAGAACTTCAACGAGTTTAAGTCATTATTTTCAAATGGCATTGTTCACTACAATTTGTTGCATTCTGTACAAAATATAATAACATGCGGATTTGTGAGTTTTACGCCAAAGACGGACGTTCGTTCGTTCGGACATTAAATAAGTAATACTTTACTTTGCGTCAGCAAGCGTATATAAACTTGTAAAAGCACCGTGCAACGCGATTTAAATGTGCTTAAGCCAATATTTATGGCTTCTTTATAACATGTGCGACGACACGTGCATGTTTGGAGATTAATTATTGGTTTAAACTGAGATAAGGCCGGCCAACAAACCAGTTTCTACTTCCAATACTTTATCGAAGCCGCTCAAAAGCGGTGGCCCAAGTGTTAAATCGTTAAGTAGTGTGTTTTTTTATGTTGTTCTATATCGTATTTACTAGGTGACGGTAACATTAATTCATGTTTGAGTAGTTTAATTTAAACTGTATTTACGCATATGAATGATTCGTATGAAGGGACAAATCGGGTTCCTATCAAAGCCTCTTTAATGTTGTTATCAGCCTATCAATTCTAATTCGACCTGAGGTTTTCAATGATAGATAGATTGCACAGTCAGTTTATGCGTCGTGGCATAAGGTAGGATTTGTTGTTGATCTAAGTAGAATTTACAACACTTAATAATAAACAGAAGATATTATGGTTTAAATGTTTAGATGGGATCGGATTTTACATTACGTCCGTGAGCTTGTTCGCAACCTGTACTCGAGAATGCATAAATGATCATTGTTAACGGCATTGATAATCCGATAATTCATAGACTCAATAAGCATGAGTTTTTTTTTTATAGCAACGAAACCAAAAAAAAGGTTTTAACAATAACTTTAAGAACAATCATTCTATGCAAAAACTTGAAAGCATATCACAAATATGTTAATTCCTTCAAGGGCATTGTTCTAAATATCAACATACACTTTGTATTATATGAATTCAGAGTGAAAATGAAGCCACGTCTTCTACTGACGACAATTCTACTTTGTCAAACACTCCGAACTTATCATGGTAATTGCATGTTTATCTTTAAATGTCCATTGGTGTAAGCACCACAAAACGTGTTGTTTTTTTTGTTTTCGTAACATAATTATACATTTCGAAAATATGTCAACTTAAAATATATACGAGTAATATGTTAACGAGGTGTTATGCATTAATATAATATTTAATAAAACAAATCGTTCACGGTTGCAGCATTGACATGTTTGAAATGCAGCAATGTTGCACAGCCAAGGCATTGTGAAACAGTCATGACTTGCCAACAAAAGGACGATGTGAGTACAATATTTGACATTTATTTTTAATTGTCAAAATACTATTATTTATAGAAAATCGAATTGTGTCACTATTACTTGACGTTGCGGTTGAAAAAAATGTATTGTCGAATTTGATGACTTAATGATAACCTGTATATGACTTTAATTTAATTTAGATCAGACCACAGCAAATATGATCAAACACGTGTTCTTTTGTGTGTGTGCTGCTTCCATACATTTAACATCATTATCTGCTTAAGGCTATCAACATAATATTAGCGGTTACAAAATTTAATTCGTGTAAATGTCTATTGTACTCATTTTGTTAAGACGTAGAGTGTGAAAAATGTACATACGCACAAACGTTATATATATGCTATTCATTCTTTGCTATATTGATTTCATTATCACAACACTTTCAGGTTTGCTTTGTCGAGCGGAGGACTAATGACTTTGGAGAAGAGGGATACGCCCTAGGATGCATCTCTCAACTTGTATGTGTAAATACTATTCCAATTAATAGCTGGTATATTTAATGTCATGGTATTTATATTGTATTCAATATAAGTATATGCAAACGTTCGCTCTATGAATAACTACACATTTTACGGCAGCGTCGACTATACTTGAATTTACTGAAATTAATGATACATTTAGTCATGTCTGATATAATAAATATTATTTAAGATGATAAATTGGTTTAATTATTGTCATCACAAAAACAGGCATTTGACACTTACTTAATTATGTTAATGCACTGCTAAAAATTGAAGATACGTAGCATCAAACTCGATCATCTTTCAGAAAGAGTATTATGAAATATGACGATTAGAGGTTTATGGTGGTCTACTAATATAAAGGACGGAATATCTCGTAGTACGACCCAGTATTTCGTTTTTTATATACATTACACATTATTCGTCTTTGAAAATGTGAACAAGGCGTATATTAAAAGAACACTTTAATGCAGTCGTGTCACAACACCACGTCATTCTCGCCTACAAGCAGTTGCTCGCAGTGCTGTGACCGAGATCTGTGCAACCAGGAGGGGTGTGGGGAAATAGGTAAGTTGATGACATATCGAATCACAATATAATTTAAATAATATATGGTACTAGCATAACGTAAACATTTGGTGTATACATTTTTAAACAATCATTTATTTTACCTCTTGCAAACTCGTTTTAATTGGTTTAGCCAAGTAAGTTTTTCATATTTTGGCATTTAATGGCAAGTCAATGATTTTTTTTTTATATATTATACAATGTATATATATTCACGTTGAGGTTCTTCATCAAGAATTTGTTTGACCATTTATCACATCGAATGGCGTAAATAAAAACCATGTAACGTATCAACATCGTATACAACGGACGAACTATTAAGTACGTGTGCATTATTTTTCCAGCAATAGCGAATCTCTTATTATATTAGCCTCATTGACATTACAGGTTTTCCTACAAACCGCGGACCTGTTTGCTATAATTGTCATTCCCCTTTACCTGAAGGTCGCTGTCATAATGTGGATATATGTCGTACTGGAGAGGTATGTGTGCTTAGCTGTCATTATTACGTCGGCAATCTCGCAATGTCAATACCACAAAACTAAAAACAAACACCATTTACATATTGTAAATACTCAAACATAAGGTTTTGTCTACATTGTCAAATGTAAAGGAAATTCATTGAACTTTCATATGTTTATAAATTAATTCTCAAATAAGAAGCAACTGAAGTATTCGATCAAATAAAATAAGCTAGATAATAATATACATGTAAAATCAATTTCAAAACGCTTAAAGAATGATGCTATCGTTGTAGTTTTCACTGCAGATGTCAAATTATAGTCAACAATGTAATTGTATGTTTAGAACATATTTCAGGTATGCAGCGTTACTGGAAAAGAAAAGTTCGGAACACCAGTATTTACATCGCAATGCCTTCCCAGTGATGTATGTAACTTGGCATAAATAGAAATATTAACAAATGGCGTTATTTAATCATACTCAAAGCGGTTTAAATTACTTAAGTTTATTCTAGAGATTTTTAGATGATTTCAATCATTCACATTCACAAGTAATCTTGCAAGATTCCAAGTGTTTCTGTTTACACATATGTTCATAATGTATTATAATCTATTCGTACCAGCAATATTATACATAAATGAAGCATCTGAAATTAATTTCTTACTGCACTAAGTTATCGTTCCTAACTGCACTAAGTATTCGTTCCTTACTGCACTAAGTCATCGTTCCAACGTTTAATGGCGATATGATTTGAAAGAAATTGTTAATTGTGGCGTGTTCCGAGAAAACTGGGCAAAATGATTGTGCGTAAAGTGTCATCCCAGANGATGACAATTTACGCACAAGCATTTTGCCAAGTTTTCTCAGAACACGCCACAATTTCTTACTGCACTAAGTCATCGTTCCAACGTTTAATGGCGATAGGATTTGAAAAGAAATTGTTAATTTTCGGATTCTAGTAAATCTGTATCGTAAATTTCAAACACTCATATCCAAGATAACCCATATAAAATCCTTTCTAACTCATACACCACATTAACAATAAACTGCATTTGGTTCATACAATAGGTCAGCATTGTGTGAACAAATGGATAAATATATTTTTCCAAAGATGTGAAGATCTGGACAACAATCATTGAATGTTTTTATCGTTGTTAAAGGACTGCGGGGCTCATAATGTTGGACTCATCATCGGTAAACGCGACAGTGTAACTGAGCAGTTCGTCCGAACAGTTGACCCTAATGACTGCTTTCAATGCTGCAGCAGTGACCTTTGCAACCGCAACTGCAAAATACAGGGCGACCAGCTATGTAAGTGTCATGTAAAGTAACACCATATATTTCGTGTCTTTTTGTGTATTCTCTGCCTATGAATAAATGTACATGACTGCCTACTTGTGACAATATACTGTTCATTAGCATTACTCCTTTACTTAAACGGAACACATGTTTTTTCATGTAAAGTACTTGTTTTGTCGAAATTAAAAGTATGATTGACTTCAAATGTATTACATGTCATCATTTATTTAGAAGTCATTTAAGGTCATTATATTTTTGTTCTGTCAAACAGTGGACGGACAGTGGAGTTCATGGACGACCTGGTCCTTGTGTTCCTCTTACTGTAACCAGACACGGACTCGAGCTTGCGACAATCCAGCACCGCTACATGGCGGGAGAGATTGCCAAGGCCTGACGACGCAAACACAAAGCTGTTACACAGACGAATGCCCGGGTAATATTCTTTAAATTGTGTGGTCCATTCAACCCATTGCTTCTTATGAGGCATACATTCTCGTCTGATAATGTAGATTATTGACAGGTATGCTAAGTTGTGTGAAACAATTTCAGGATTTAAAGAAAATATCGAGAAAACAATATATCGCTGGTATTTATTGAGAGTACACAAGGGTGCAGATAATACTTAGACATACTCATTTATTAATACTTATTACTGTCTAAAGTGGACGGACAGTGGGGTTCATGGACTAAATGGTCCTTGTGTACATCTCACTGTAACGAGACACGGACTCGAGCCTGCGACAACCCAGCACCGCTACCAGGCGGGAGTGATTGTCTTGGAAACATGACACAAACACAAATCTGTTACACAGACAAATGTGCAGGTAATATTCCCATATATGAGGTTGGGTATTTGTATTTGTTCAAATTACAAATAAGGAGGCACATAATTATATTTAAAAACAATTTCACGCAATATTAAACATTAAAAGAAAGTAGAAAATCGCTGATAGTTATTGGGACTTTGTCAATCCTTCGACTACATGAACATTAATATCATTAAATTCGGTAAATGTTGGCAATGACGAACTTGTTTTAGGGACTGACTTAACCGTTGTTCACTTTTCTGTCCTCGTAATGTGACTGCAGGTACAGCTTTTGCAGCTTTCAAACACCAAGTAAGCTAATAATTTGTTCACATAACTTATTTTTTTAAGTTGACGGACAATGGGGTTCATGGACTACATGGTCCTCCTGTACGTCTCACTGTAACCAGACACGGTCTCTAGTCTGTAATAACCCAGCACCGCTACATGGCGGGAGTGATTGTCTTGGTAACATGACACAAACACAAAGCTGTTACACTGACCAATGTACAGGTAATGTCTTACAGACATTGTATTGCTGCGAAATGCAACTTGACTTAATAAAAAAGAAACTGTAGCTGCACCAGTAGAATATAATTCTTATCATTACACACCGTCCTTAATTGCTGACAAAGGACCAGTTTCTGAAGAGTATGATACTAAACAAAAATGTACAAGACCAGAACACAACACACACATATACAAAAAAATAAAACTGTGGTCAACGCTATGGAACGGTTGATACAAAGCATGCGGATTTAAACCGGGTGTAAAGAGCTCCAAATCACACACTTTATCGAGTTTTATTCACACAGCTGTTAAGTATAATCATAAATAAACATTGAATCATCAAAATAGACATTAAATAGCGATTTAATGTAATAAATTTCAATTTAATTATCTTTACACTTCTCATAGATTAAATGCAAACCAGAGCAACACAATTTTAACTTTTTGTGGCAAGATGAAATAAAACTAAAGCAAGTATTACATTAATCTCGGTTTTATTAAAAAGCTGTA
The DNA here is from genome assembly GCA_007657795.1 of Dreissena rostriformis. Taxonomy (NCBI): domain Eukaryota; kingdom Metazoa; phylum Mollusca; class Bivalvia; order Myida; family Dreissenidae; genus Dreissena; species Dreissena rostriformis. Next base: position 43,236 of record VMBQ01006506.1, on the reverse strand, counting down.
GATACATAGCATCACATAGTTAACTATTTGAATCATCGTCATGCATTTTCAGGAAGAAGACCAAGTATCGTTGCAAAAGGACAAATTACATTTCTTTGGTTGTGTATGTGAATGAAAAGCTTTATACATAGTATAATTATCCTAACTTGTTTTAAAGCAGTACATATCTTCAAGTCAACTTTAATTAAAAATGATAATAATGTTTTTTTATTACAAAATAATACTCAGTATTGTTCTATAAATTGTACTGTTTATTTATTCTATTGCATTTGGGCCCCTAAACTTGGTGAACAATATTGGATTAGACAGTTATCAGGGTGCAGTATAAACGGGGTTCATATAGGGTTTACAAACGGGCTGGACAGAATGTAAACTTTTTATTTGTTTGCAAATATCTTAAGTTATTGAAATGCATTTGCATAAATCTTTAGTGTATAAAAGACAGTTTTTCTTGCAGTTTGTGCCGATATCTTAAGATTAAAGAATACATCATTGGATACGTCTGAAATCGGTGACACAAATTCACGTTGCGTGCAGCATAAAATTGTAAATGCATGCTGTACACATCGAATTTTTTATCAAACACACAGGCTTATTAAATAACGTAATTATAATATATTACATATTGCCAAAAGCAGAATAAAAACGGTATTTTTTGCACTAGTTGAAATTCTTAAGAAAAAATGTTTAAAAAAAGTTATTTGAAAACAAATCACCGCTTGCCAGTGTGTTTACATCCCTTAACTTTTAATTGTGAACCCAACAAAGGCACTAGATCCTGCACCCTGGTTATGTTTACGTGTATGAACTATGTTTACGAGTAATGGTAACTATTTAGAAACTCGCTTATATTTAATATTAATTAGTCAACAGGTGTATTTTCTTATCAATAATTGTTTGCAATATTAAAAGGTAGTGCGGATAACACTTTCTGGAATCTGACTTTTAATAATACACTTTTCTTTTGCGTGTAATGTGTTATTATATACGGTCTAAAAGTAAAAGCAATCCTATTTTACCAACATAACCTACTGTTTCAAGTGGACGGACAGTGGGGTTCATGGACTGCATGGTCCTTGTGTACATCTCACTGTAATCAGACACGGTCTCGAGCGTGCAACAATCCAGCACCGCTACCAGGCGGGAGGGATTGTTCGGGTAATATGACGCAAACACAAAGCTGTTACACAGACCAATGTCCAGGTAGTATCTTCTTTACCATATTTATGTATTACCTAGTGCACCTGTATTTAAACAGACCTGTGATTTCACATAATGTGTACCAATAATTACATTGGCAGGGTTTTTAGGTTCACAGAGTTTGTACTTGTGTCATCTGTGCCTTTAACAGTTGCGGGGTCGAGACAGCGAAAACCTCTCTACATATTTTAATATCATATATATATCATATATATATATATTCACTGATATCTCAATTGAACACTCTTTATCGCTATTCGATAAATTAATAACACCAATTCTGAATTATGCAAGTGAGGTTTGGGGTTTTAATAACAGTAAAAGATTAGAGACGATACACTTAAAATTTTGCAAACAGCTTTTAGGAGTTAAGTTACAAACACAAAATAATTTTATATACAGCGAACTTGGGCGATTTCCTCTAAAATGCAGCATTGTAACTAATATTATTCGATACTGGTTCAAAATCTTAAAATGCCCAGAGACCAAACTAGTCAAAATCACATATAAAATGATGTTGATAGAACTAGAAGCTAACCCAAACAAACCATCTTGGGTGAAATCACTAAAAGAATGTCTAGAACAGTTAGGCTTTTTTCACGTATGGCTAAATCAGGGTGTTGAAAACGAAGACTTATTCATGTCATCTCTAAAACAAAGAGCACAAGATATTTTCTTGCAAAACTTAAACAATGAACTCCACATGTCCTCAAGAGCATCAACTTATATACTTTTTCACGACTTTGGCTACAAAAATTATCTCAACAGTTTAAATATAAAAAANATATATATATATATATATATATATATATATATATATATGTGTGTGTGTGTGATTTTAATAATTTATATATGGCAGCTTTGCAATATTGATGACTGACACCCATGTAATAGGTCTTCATTCGAAAGCTAATATATGAGGTAACTTCATCGTATATTCTAAGCGGTTCAATGAGCTTGCTGTTACAACATCAGTTATTAATTTAGGATACGTTTTTTATCAACACAGTATAAAGCACTTGAATTTATCACACGAGTTGAAGAAAGGTTCACACGATGAGGCTTGCCGAGCCTTGTAAGCCTTTCTGAGACGAGTGGGATAAATTCAAGTTCACAATCACACTAACATAGTATTCTATTTATCCTACAATATTTATATTTAATATTTAATTTATTCCTGATTCAATCAAAATTGTAGTCATTAATTGCTAAAATAAAAGCAAAAATAGATTAAATTAGCTGAATCTTACATTGCGCAGTAATATTAATTGTGATCTTTCCCGTTTTCGGTTCTCAAAATAGTCCTTAAGAATTCCACGCAAAAGAATAGTAACGAGACAAAATATCGCTATATGCCTAAATTCAAATTTAATCCGCAATCCAAATGTTACACACTTAAGTAAATCACAGACGGTTTTGCTCAAACTGCAATTCTTGTTTCACCAGTGTTAAATACCAAAAACAAACATGGCTGCCATTTTGAAATTTACAACATGTGTAGACCCCTACGTGAAGCATGATTCAGCATTTCGGCAAGCCTCGCCGTGGAAACCTTTCTTCAACTCGTGGGATAAATTTAAGTACACAATCACACTTACATAGTATTCTCTATTTAGCTGTAGGATAACATTGTATTTTAACCAATTCGCTTTAAGAACTTATTTATTGTCATGTGTTTTCTCGTTTTTAAGTGGACGGGCAATGGAGTTCATGGACTACATGGTCTTCCTGTACTTCTCACTGTGACCAGACACGGACTCGAGCCTGCAACGACCCAGCACCGCTACACGGCGGGAGAGATTGTCCTGGTAATACGAAACAAACACAAAGCTGTTACACAGACCAATGTGCAGGTAATATCTTTCTTATGCATATTTTGTAGCTGTGAAATGCACCTTCATTTAAATAGACATGTGCTATAAAAAATTTGTGTATCATTGATTATGTTTGCTCATTTTTGAGATGAAGAAAGGTTGGTTTATGCCGAATTTGTAAAGCTGCGGAATCGAGACATCGAATACTTCTCTACATATTTAAATATTACTATTACAACGATTCTATATATATGACAGCTTCGCAATATTAACGATTTACACCTATTTTATATGTCTGCATGTGTCGGATGTCCTTCATCGTGTAGTAAATCTAAACGGTTCACTGAGCTTGCTGTTCCTCTGGTGCAATATCAATAAGGAATGTATGCTACATTTTTATCAACACATTATTAAGCATAGTTGTATTTTAACCAATCCGTTTTAAGAACTTATTTAATGTCATTATTGTTTCCGTTTTTAAGTGAACGGACATTGGGGTTCATGGACTACATGGTACTCCTGTACTTCTCACTGTAACCAAACACGGTCTCGAGTCTGTAACAACCCAGCACCGCTACACGGCGGGAGAGATTGTCCTGGTAATATGACGCAAACACAAATATGTTACACAGACCAATGTCCAGGTAATATATTCTTTAATCTATTGAATAACTGCAAAATGTACCTTACCTTTAACATATTTGTGATTAAGCGTTATGAGTACCAATAATTATGTTTCCTTATCATTATCATTTGAGTATGCAGTACGGGGGAAAGTGTGAGAGAAATTAAAAGAGAAGTGAAATATATTTATCTCTTTAAGTGGACGGACAATGGGGTTCGTGGACATCATGGTCGTTATGTAATGCATTATGTAACCAGACACGGACACGAGCGTGCGACAACCCGGCACCTCTACCAGGCGGGAGAGACTGTCCGGGTCATTCAGGGCAAACTCAAGACTGTGATACTTCTAAATGTTCATGTATTGCTTGTTTTATATATTTAGTTAATATAACTTGGTTATGCATCACAATGCTCATCCAGTCTTAAACAGATTGTTAATTGTTATGACTTATGTATTATGACATGTCTTACATCTTAATTTGGAAATAGCAAACGTCCAGTACATGTAATATAATAAAATAATGCTATGAGATCGATCGAGCTGTAGATGTTTGTACATAAAGCAAAGCTGGAAAAAGAAATTGTGATCAAATATTGATAAATAATGTATGTTGTAACGTCTTTTTTAGTGAGAGATTGCTCTGAGTTACTAAAAAATGATGATTCCCGGCAACGTGGTGTTTACACCATCACCACCCCACTTACTCACACCAAGATCCAGGTGTTCTGTGACATGGAGATGGACGGAGGAGGCTGGACGGTATTATTGGTTTAAAATATCAATCATGTTTTGAAAACAAAAATTACCTATATGTAATCCTCAATAGCTGACTCAGCAGTTGTCCTTTACACACATAAGAATGGTATTTGTATTAGTATTGGTAGTATTGGTACACCAACTGAAACACGAAAATTGTGAGTCAGTTATATGACTGGACTACTCTTGAAAACAGCAAATAATCAAAATAAACACATGCAAATCTACATGCACGTTTTATAAATGATATTATAGTATACAATTCGTATTTCTTGAGTCTCAACCTATGTATTTACGCTCGACTGTATATAAACCCATAGGCTCATTGAAGGCTTCCCGCGTCCATTTCCTGGGTGTAACCAGTACTTCGTGTGTCTTTGGGTGAGATCTAAAAACGCTCCTCTCGGCCGCTAGACGGACACCAAGTCCACTACGCCACGGCGTATTTAGTTTATACCGTATTAATACCGTATCCGTTTTACTCACCTACTCTACATTGCTGTTGATTGGATTGTGGCAATACATTTTGATTATTTTACAGGTTTTCCAAAAGCGTTTTAACGGAAGTGAGAATTTTTATCGGAACCTAAGCGACTATGAAAACGGATTTGGATGGGTTTACGGAAAACACTGGCTTGGTAAGCATGGGCTACAATAATTATGGATATTGGCGGTGTTTTAAAAATGATGCATTACATAATTTAGATTTAAATGATTAATAAGTTTAAAGTAGCGGTTTATAAGTTCCTTAACGCGCAATTGTTCGTTGTGATCGTTTGTGATCGGCTTTTGTGTCGTTCGCCTTATCTAATCAAACCCCTTCTCCAAACAAAGCGATAAGCAGATGCTCACCATTCTTCACTATACTGATTTTGTGGGAATTGCCTAAAAGATCTTTATTAATGTAAATTTGCAATTTGTAATTTTTACTTATGTTTAATATGCACACGGTTTGGACGTTGTTACATGTGTTGACTTTGAGGACTGATCATTTTAGTTGTAGCAAATGGATATAATGGAAAAATACATCAACTATTCTTTTAATGTAGAGTTATACAAGCGCCAAGAAGTGTCAATTAGGTAAAATATAGTTTATGTGTTGAACAAATATACACAGTTTATATCAAATATAATGTTATATATTCGATTCATGAGTGCAAAAAAGAATCATACCGGACTATTAAATCTAATACGATTCTACTCCAGCACTAGTATGTGCATTTATGCAGTATTGTGATATAAAAGACAGCAAGTAAGTTTAATTGTTAGATCAAGATTTCAGATACTAGAGTGTTTTCAATTCCTATTCCAGGACTCAGGTACATGTACGAAATAGTTTCTCAAGGCGGCCATCAACTCCGTTTGAATTTTCTACCTTCTAACGGAAGCAGGGGATTTGATGTGTATGGCAATTTCAGCTTACAATCCAGAACTAATTATACATTACACATTGGATCACGGTTACGTTTTAGTGGATGTAAGCAATTTATTTGTAAGAGTTACCCATTCTTTTCCTCTAATCATTGTACATTTTGCAACTGATTTTATGTCAATATTACTTTTTTATATTGAACATTTTGACATATTAAAATAAATGAATACGAGTATTTGCTAATAACATCTTATCTTTTAATATAATAGTCCATATGTTTTATTAAATACAGGTGTGTCACTCATTGCAGACCCGAATGGTACACCAAGCGGAAATGCTTTTAGTACGTATGACAATGACGTCGACAGACATAACAGTGGCGATTGCGCAAAGTATGGCTATGGGGGCTGGTGGTATAACTTTTGTTTTCAGCTCAACCCGAATGGATTATATCGGCCAGGACAAAAGGACGCCAGTGTTATGTCTTACAGTGGGGAAGAAGGCCTTGAAGCAATGACTATGATGTTTAAACCAATTTAATTAATAACTCAACATCCCATGTATAAAGTGATTGCAACGGATATAACGCCATAGAATAATTCGTAGAATTAAACATATACATGTCGACATTGTTTGTACTTTAATTTATAAAATAAGCGATGCATTGCTTTCTCCTCCCTCATTACCAAAGTACTTCTTATGAAGAATCTACAATAAGGTATATACGAGTTGTAACACTTTCCCTGTTTCGTGACAAATGTGGTTGCCTTTGCAGGTGAAGATCTTACTTAACATGTATGCGGTCGGGTGAAACTAAACTATTTTTCTTTTCTTGTTTTTTATCTTGATGATATTTCATAGAAAATTTCAATGTTCAAACTTTGTATTTTCTTTCTGCATTATTTAAAAAGATATTGCAAATATAATGCATTGTTGTATTATTAGTTACAATGTTAGTAACTGATGGTGAATGGGATATACACCCTCAGTAATAACATATCATACGAGAGCTTCGCTCTCGTATGGTATGTTATTACTGATGGTGTATATCCCATACACCATCAGTTACTAACAGTGTAACGATAATATCTCACCGACTACCTTTTCCTTGGTGTGTTTTATATATATTTATGTCCGAACCGGCTCTCCTTACTATTATCGTTCATTCAATTGATGCCGCAATTTATGACGTTTCTCGTGTGACGTAATTTTAAGTGACGAAACTCACTTGTTTATGTTAGATTCTCGGATTGTAAGGACAACAAGTCGGACGTGGAATTTGAATTTAACAGTAAAATAATTTGTAAATTATCAAACGAATTTAAAACGCATTTCGGATTGTGTGGATTTCATTCATAGTTGTAAACTTCGATGGGAACAAAAGAACTCGCTCCGAGAGGATTACGATTTCGTAAATCGTGTTTTTATTCAGTATTGTTAGCATTCGATACAAATGTTATTAAAAGTGTGGTTTAAAATATATTTCGAGAAAGGGATGGAAGAACAGAAAATGGAAGTGCGTATCGTTGTAACTTTATTATTATAAGCATTGGATTAAAGTTGTCAGTGAGGTAAGCGTGTCGTTTATATTAAATTTAGTTTTTTTATGACTCCTGTTAAACTTAAAACTGAAATAGTGTCATCAATCTAATATACAGCACAGTTTCAGTTGCAATCGATAGTTTAATTGTTCCAAGTACATATGTAAAAAAACATCATATAATAACAAGGCTTATCTAGCAGCTTATCGAACAGACGCCATTTTGTTTTACGTTGATAGGTGTATCATGGTGTATGGAAATTACTCGGGGTGTATGGAAAATACACCATGGGCACGTGACCGCTCTAAGCCAATCGGATTAGGTCATTGTTGAAGGAGGTTAGATATAAATATATACCAAATAGGTCTTGTTTGATCAAGAGTTATGTTCATACGAGCGAAATGTGTGAAAATCTGGCTCCGAATAAAATGGGCAAAATGTATTTAGGGTTTGAAACTATGAAAGGTCTGGAAAGAGAATCATATGTCGTTTAACAATTATAAAACCTTAATGTCTGTATAATATTTACTGTATGATTACCATTTAAAATTGCAATAATAATAATAATAATAATAATAATAATAATAATAATAATAATAATAATAATAATAATAGTAGCAGTAGCAGTAGTAGAAGTATCAATTATAACTCACTACTTGTGCCTATGTCCTACATACAATCATGAAAAGGGAAGTAGCCGATAAAATGGAGTATTAGTACTATTCACGAGTTACACACCTTGAGTATGCGTGGCACCCTAGTTGATGGATTTGGTGACATTGAGTTCGCCAACCTCTTGCGGTCCCTCCAGGGGTTTTTCTGCCTATTTTGGGAAAAGGAGTCTGATCAAATAGGGAATTTTTATCGACAAAATTGTCCATTTTGGGAATTTTTGCTTCGATGAAACGGCTCATTTTGGGAAATCATTGTGAATTTATCATGCTTAAATAAGTCAGAGGTTTAACAAATAAATTTGCTTTTATTTGTTATTTTGTCTTCTTTTTATATACACATGCAATATTGGGCATGTTCAACGTTAATTCATTTCATAATTGAATGTATTTGATGAAGACTGAACTTTATCTGAGTTGCTTAAGGCTTTATTACATCGCGGATGAAGGGAAGTCACACTCTTTAGATATAGATTATGTTTACTTTTAACGATTTTGAAAAAAAAAATGGGAATTGGGAAATATGTAATCAAGATTCGATTGGGAACGGGTCCGTTTGCTTTGGGAATGCCTCCGTTTTCCGGAGGCGCAGACAGTGCTGAAAAACCCCTGCCCTTGGAATAGAGATTTTCTTTGTCCACAATATACTACCGGCATCTATTCGAGAATGGTGTATCATGAGATGCGTACAGCTTAAAGAGGTATTTTAGCATGACTCCATTGTATGGAGAGAATTGCGCGTGTAGGCACTGTCTAGTCCGTTTGCTTGAAAGAATTAGTTCGTGTTGTCATTTGATATATTTTAATATCTCTTCCCGTCTGGGCAACGAACAATAGACGGCGTTTATGCACACATTAGACGTATTGTTCCAGGCTGTTCATACAACACTGAAATGTATTATTTAAAAATAACATCGATATGTTTATACGTGTGATGGTGTACTTACTGTTATCATGATTCTTACATAGACAACGTTAGCGTTGTATAACTACTGAGTGAGCTTTTAATGACGAATAGCTATAACACGATTTCACGTTTGATTCTATAATAGCTAGTCATACGTCATTCTTACATATTGTAAAGCGATTGAGTGAGTATTGTGTTCACAAAAAAAGGATAAGTTAACTTTCTATATTACAATAACGTTTCTTTTACAAAGATTGCATCAATAACCATAACGTTGTTTAACTGTTAATTGGATTGTATTGAAAAATAGCAACGAAAACATTTCACGGTTGATGTTATACTTACTGATCTTATATACACGTTGTTCGTTCTTGTTGTAAAGCTACTAAGTGTGCATTTCATTGACATAAAAACGAGAATTTAAAGTGGTATATTATAATAACTTATCATACACGATTATCACGTCAATAACGCCAGGTTTGAGCTTTTTTTTATTAACAACTAACGACGAGCAATGTTTACGTTAGATAATATATTTCAGAGTTTAATATTGCATTTAATTTAGGAATTGATGAATCGATAGATTATCAACAACATACCTTAAAAACTACTGTCCTCTGACAGGCAATTATTGTCTTAAAACATCATTAACGGATGTGAAACTCAGATGGAAAACGTATATAAACTTAACAAAAAATCATAGAAAAATACCTTTCATAAAAAAATAATCTATAATGATATCAAAGATCGGGAGACAGTTTTAAGGAAGATCGGCTCAGCTGAAATCAACATTCGTTTTTGCTTACATCTGATTTATATAAGGTTTTTTGTTGCTATGTTTTTTTTCTCTCTAAAATTTTACAAGAACGTGACTATATTCAAGTCAATGATAAACAAAGCTAATAGTTCTTTAGAACATTCTTAATGTGTTTTGTTTTACATTATGAAATACCGCCTGTTATGTCGTATAACGCGACCCGACATACACTTACCTGAAGTAAAATCTTTGACGGGCATCGATATTGTTCATTCAACTGCGTTGTCTGATAATGTTAACACTTAAACAATTCTTTGACATGAGTGAATCCACACTGTAACATACAAGTTTAAGATATAATACAGAATGCATTTCCTTATATGTCTGTGCTTTTAATTTGATAGGGACTATACAGCATTTTTTTTCCATGGGTATTTTTTCGGGCATGTGTGAATGTTTAAGGCCTCAAAAGGCTTAATTGTACTGGAGTTCTAAATTTAACACCCACGCACTAACGGTTGGAATAGTTTACAATAATTATAATAACAAGGATAAATAATTAATAAATATGCTGCTCTCGGGGGATCGAGCCCGGAACCTCTGGCAGCAAAAGCTCTTTCTTAACCATAAGACCACGCACGCATTTGAAATTCTTTGATAATTTAATGGACATTTCAGTAATCAATCACCGATGATCAGCGTAACACATGAATTGTGAGATTTCCGATTTCGATTGATAGAACAGAACAGAACATAGTTCTATTAAACATAAACTTTATAGTTTCTAGTGTTAAACAAAATAATAATACAAAATACAGAAATATAGCAAGCCGTTTTTGCAGAAATATCATGGTCTAGAAATGAATACCCTTAACAGATATTTAAACAAAAACTCGTTTAAATATCTGTATATTTACAGATTAGTATTGATAATTTTACATGAACAAACATACTTTTTAACGTTTTTTATTAATGAGTGTTATTTTGCCTGTTCAAATATAATGCATACATTATTTTTTGAATATGTGGCTTATTTTCTGAAAATTGTCACTTTTCCAAAACGTCCCTTCAGAATGAGAGTTACTATGCTCGCGCATTAGAGCCATCAAAGCATACCTTATTTGAATTGTTCATATGCGTAATTATTTTATATTTATTTTTTATTATTTATTATAATTTTTCGTTTAAATGAAGTCTCTTCTTAGCAAAATCCAATTTAGGCGGAAAGTGTCGTCCAAGATTAGCCTGTGCAGTCCGCACATGCTAATCAGGGACGACACTTTCCGCTTTTATGACATTTTTCGTTTAAATGAAGTCTCTTCTTAGCAAAAATCCAATTTAGGCGGAAAGTGCCGTCCCTGATAAGCCTGTGCGGACTGCACATGCAAATCGGGGACGACACTTTACGCACATGCATTATGCCACGTTTCTCAGAACACGACACATTTTGTTAACCAACACGTATGATTACCAAGACAACAGCGGTGTCTACATTATTGATGACAAGTATCATACACGGCGGACAGTGCTTAATAACTCAGTTAATTAAACGCAACATCATTCCACGCAATGCTGATCCAAGCATGTTCAGTGTGAAAGAAATGTCCTCGCAGTTGCGTTGGAGAAATCTGTGGGGTTATAACTTACAGTCGGTAAAAAGTATATAAATCATAACAAGACACGTATTTTGTTAAACCAATATGTATTCGTAAAAGTAAATGTATGCACGGGTACTGAATGAGTCGTTCAAGGTCAGTATATATAAACATATATTTATTATTATTTTATTGAGCACTTAATGCGTCATGAGAACTATCAAATTTGCAGAAAGTAGTTTTTTTAAATCAGAAAAAAAAATCCTAACTCAGACGTAGTCTCGTTAAGGTATGCATATAATAACGCATGCACAATGGTCACCGGTTTTTGTGTGTATACTTGAAATACTCCAATACTTGGAAGTTTTTGTCTGTTTAAATACACATGGGGTCACGTGATAGAAGAACGTTAACATCGCGTTCTATAGGGGTATTTATCAACACTAGCAATATATTACTCTGGAGTTATTCAATCACCATGCTTTTCATCACAGCAACTGTCAGTATAATGTGAGCATAAACATACCAGCATCTTGCGTGGCGCTAGAGCCGGTGCCATTATATCAATTACGGGTTGGTCTTGACCGATGTCCACAATCATTATCGGTATTTGGTCAGCTATATACATTTGAAGTGGTCAGTATTTCGATAATCACGTCAAATTCATCAACATCTTAACTGTTCCTTAAGTATAATATTCCATATAATGCATAGTTCAACTTCCATAAACATGTTTAACGTTATGTCAACCCAAAATCGTAATTATTTCTACTGCGAACTATTGGTAAAATAATATGTCAAAGGTAATAGAAAGCTCGTAATGAAATGTTTACCGTTCCGTATTGGCTGTGTTGTCCGCCTAGCGACCTGTCACGGGTTCAATCACCACTGTGTGAGCGTTCTTTAGATCTCCCCCAAAAGATAACAATTACTGGTTCTACCCAGAAAACGGACTCGAAAGCATTCCAATTAACCGTAGGCTTATGCTGTTATCGCGCTTAAATAAATAGCATTAAACTTAATGTTTTCCCAACAGCATCAAACGTTTGTTTGTACATATTGTTGTATACGCATGACGAAACAGTTTTATTCATAGTCATGTGTAAACAAAAAAGCTTAAAGTCCCTTCCATTACCAGTAACAACCGAACAAACTTGATAGTACATTGTATTATATTCGTGTTATAATGTTTATACCCAACCTATAATTATATACAGGGCTTAAATAACACCAATCTCATTCCACAATGGCTTTATACCGTTATACCTTAGACATGGCATTTGCAATCCACAGTTTCTATATGCTCGATTCTCCTCCAGTGTTAATACCTGCCTTTTCTTGCATTTTGCAACGCACCGATAATACCAATCTTACACCGCTGCCTATCAAAACTGTTGAGCTTGGAACCGGAGCTGTCTTTGCCACTAGTCCTTGTAGATGTCGGCTTTGCGACATACCACGGATCGTCCTCAGTAGTAAACGAGAACCGCCGGGGTTTGATTGGGGGCAACTGTACGCGCTTTCTTTGGTTTTTGAACTCCTTCTGCTGGTCAGGACCACCTTCTTAATTTTCATGAATGGAATCGTTCGGTACATAAAATACCGCGTCGTTAGATTTTACTTCAACGGTGTGCATCCCAGAACCATCAGGACCAATGTGCCCGTCCCTGTATTGTCTTGTATCCTCGGTTGAATGAGGCTGCTCCGGCGCCTTTGTCGCAATGTCAGTGTCGGAACCGTGGCCGTTCAGAAGCATTGCCTGTGTGATAAAATGCATCCAATTTGCCAAAACAAAACCGCGAATGCGATGTTTCCCTTTCTCGGGTGTGTTGTGTATCTCTTTTGACGTTTCACTGACGTCGCAGTTTACGTCGTCGTGTTCGTCGGCGTGAGAACGGCGATTGTTGATTCTCGCGAGCTTTTTTCGCCGTCCGTAATGCCAGAAATCTACCAAAATTAATGAAGTGAATCCGACCAGTACACTTAAACACACGGGCAAAGCTATTAACCATTTTTTGTCAATAGTTTATTTTCCTACCACAGTTTAACGAACCCAGTCAAATCCATGTATAAACGTCTTTTCTTGTGACTTTAACATACTCGTTACGTTATTAACTTACATGAGTAGTTAAGTGAATTATAGCATTATAATTATTGTTCTGTAGACCTTTATGTAATCAGTGCCGAGAGCGAAACCATTTCGTGCAATGGGATAAAGTAATTGAATAAGAGCAATGGGAAATAAATAAATAATTAATTATGAATCATTGTTCCCTACTAATTATAAGATGTCCGTCGTTAATTCGATTGTTATTTGTCATTTATCAGCCAAGAATCGTAATTTCTTTTATTCCTTGTCCGCCATCTTAGAATAATTACGTATGCGAATCGTGCACAGCAACGTAAAAAAGTTTTTGTTCGAATACATTCGCGAACCAATAGTAAGGTCGGTAGTAGTTGCAGAACGTTTATCCCGAGAATATTTCAGCCCTGTTACAGCACAATATTCCATAATCCGGATATTTAGATGTGTATCGCGTGTTCCCCTGACACATCATGGTACTGTTCTGTCATAAGCAAAACATTTTGTTATGAATACTTTCGAAATAAAAATCGACTCCTAAACAAATATTCATAAGGTTTATTAATATTTTTAGGCCAGTGTTTTTACCCGTATATTGGACTGTTTCGGGATTACGTAATAAAAGGGATTAGATAAAACGTTAATATTTTAAAGTCAGCGATATGTCTACAAAATATACTTTCTTCGGAAAAACTTCTTTTTAAAACAGAAGTACATCTTGATAAATCGGAAAAGGGAAATTACAAACGCACTTCTAATGACTGATCTACTAGTTGCCTTTGCAATTGAACTGTAATATTCCATTTAGAATTTCAACTTAAACGTTAGACAATGAAGCGGAATTGCATTCACTGGCACTCTGAATTGGCAAAAATGGTAGTATTTGATCACATATCCATAACAATCGGGACCTGGCGTGTGTTTTATTAGGATGACATTTGTATTTTTGTTCAAACTGTATGCTATATCCGGCACGCTATATTATTTTGGCTACAACATTTGCCAGACTCTTTTAGAAAGTGAGTTTCTCAAGTAGGTCGTATGTCAACATGAACGTATCATATTACTGCATTTTGTTTCGGTTGATAAAGCCACTGGATGGAGTTTTTTCATGAAATAACCAAAGATCTATCATCAACGATCTATCAAAGATCTATCAACATAAAATCTTTCAATATACAAAGATTGGAAACATCAATTCGGACCAATATAAAGTATCGGAAATTCTCGGAGCGGAAAACGAGATCTATGTCACGTGACATCAATCGAGCAGACGCAATTTTGAAGGCGAGTCGTGTAAATTAATTGCAATTATCGTTATTGTTTTCACACCTGTTTTTATTGACTTTCAGGTTAGTAAAATCGAATATCAATTAACAACCCATCGCTGTATGGAATCAATAAGTGGAAACGTCAATAATTTATGCATTTACGATGTAACATTGCATATAATTTGGTTATTATATTGCTATATTGAAATACAACGTAGAGGGTGGGGGAAGATTTCGCAAATTAACTTCTTTCGACTAGTTTCCAAAATCATTTACGATGTAAGCTGAAATAACTGAAAATTATAGAATGTCTTGTATGCATTTAACTTTATTACTTCGCAATAAAAAAATAAGTTCGTAATAAATGTGTATAATGTTTGTTTTTGTAAAAGAGCATTTAATATAAAAAAAAACACACAGTACACATCTGTTGAGTGTAAATAAAAAATAAACAAATTGCTATATTCGGTTATTTTTGGATAACAGCCAGTAATTTCAATCATAGATTTATATGGTGAAATGATTTATTTTATGTTGTTAAAAATATACTTTAAATTTAATTTAAATATTCTGAGTTATTTTTTGTGGTTGCAGTTTTGCATGCGAATGCTTCAAAAATAGATTTGCCGCCCTTTTCTATAACCTTGCTATTTATGGATAGATTTTGTTAATTTTGGTCTTATTTTGTTTCATTTTCATATTGCTACAAGGGTAGACTTAACTCATAACACTATATTTAGTACACCCTTGAATATCTNGACGCCTTTTTCTATAACTTTGCTATTTGTTTATAGATTTGGTTAATTTTGGACTTATTTTGTTTCATTTTCATTTTGCTGCAAGGCTAGACTTTACCAATAGCAATATTTTTTGTACACAATTGGATATCTCTTTTTGTAAGACATATACCTAAATGTTTCGGACATTTACACATTGAAAAGAGAAGACTGTACAAAAAGCTTGGACGCGTTTTCCTATAACTTTGCTATTTATTAATAGATTTTGTTAATTTTAAACTTATTTTGTTTCATTTTCATATTGCTACAAGGCTAGAATAAACTCATAGCACTATATTTAGTACACACTTGAATATCTTTTCGTGTTAGACATATACTTACAAGTTTCGGACAGTTAAATATTGAAAAGTGTAAACTGTAAAAAGAGCTTGGACGCCTTTTTCTGTAACTTTGCTATTTTTGGATAGATTTTGTCATTTGTTTTACTTATTTTGTTGCATTTTCATGTTGCTATAAGGATAGGCTAACTGTGAAGCAATTGTATTATTTAACAGGCACGAATTCTACTCCTTGAATAATAATGATTACAAACTTTAATACATGGTGAAATAAGACAAAGACTACAAAGGGCTCTGGCAGTTTCATTTGTGTATGCGAATACTTTCAAAATAGCGTTGACACGTTGCTCAATACTTTCCTATTTAAGCATAAATTTGATTAACTTGGACTTATTTAGTTACATTTTCATATAGCTACAAGCATAGACTAAATCCATAGCACTCAATTGAGTACACACTTGAATATCTTTTCTTGTAAGACATATTCCAACAATGGTTCTGACAGTTACATCTTGAGATACTTTATTAATATAATTACGCTTATCATACTGTTTATGTATAAGTTAATTTTAGATTGTTCCAGACGTAATTTAGTCAAATTTTATAGATAATAATAATAGTACACTTTATATTTGTAGACAGTAGTAAACCACTATAGAACTTAACATCGCGTGCGTTTTGTTTGATTCATCGATAAATAATTGCGTCGAGATAATCTCTTAAATTGGGAATGTAAAACTCTTCTATTGTTTATTTCTTATTAATTAATTGTAAGAATTTAATATAAAAATATTTATGCAGTGCACTGAAGTTGTTTGTTAAAATTAAAACTTTTTTAAATTATGTGTTTGATTACATTTTATAATTAATACAGACATTTGCTTTCTGTGATCAATTATCAACGTTGATCACTCGTCAATGTAATTTAGTTTTAGACAAAAAACATTTATGGCTTGCTTAAAATAAATATGACAATACAAAGCGAGCCATATCATAATCTCCATCATGGATATGTTTTCATAAACTCGTAAAAATGTGTTTCTTTTAGCTTAAGTACTGTTTAGATAAAAAACATTCAAATATAAAATAATTTAACAAATTTTAACATGATTTTGAATATAATATTGAAATTATCTTTGTTCGTGTCTTACCCGCCATTTCCTGAAATGAAACATACCGGAACTGCATCTAATGTAAGTTTATCACTGGTAAGTTTAAACACTGCGTTTTTGATATTGACTTTGTTCCGTTATAATTTGGGCGTCTTATTTCTTGTATTTTTGTCTAAATTCAAACCACATCTCCTCAACTGGGCAAAATTTTACAAAACTTTACCGGAATGACCATCCGTTTACCATATTTCAAAATTATTCAAATTTATTCCGGTCCATTTGAATATATATGTCACAAGATGTGAAAATTATTTTAAAAAATGAAAACTTTAAAAAATCTTCTCAGAAGTTCCAGAGGGTTCAACGGTATTTTTCATTTACAACGAATGTTCAAAGCATGCCCAATTGGGTAACAAAGGCTACACCCTAGAGGCCAGATGATTTATATAGGAATATAAAGTAAAATAACATTTACGTCTTCTCTTCAATCGCATGTCCCAGAGCATTGAAAGTCGGTTCGTAACATCAGATAGTGGTCCTGTATTAACTTTTTAAATCATGATCTTTGGGTCAAAACTGGTCATGACCCAGAGGTCACATTTCTTATATAGACTTATAAAACAAACTTTGATATTTTGTAACATCAGCTAGTTGTCACGTTCAAAGTTAGTTCAAATCATATCCCTCGGGTTAAACATAGTCACCCCTAAAGGGTTACAGTGTACATGTAATATAGACTTTTAATAACTTAACAATCTTCTCTGAAACAACAAGCCCCAGTGATGAAACATTTTTTATGTAACATTCTAAAGTAGTAACTTTACTTAGATTATTCACATCGTTATCAAAATTAAAATTTGATGGGCCCAAGAAAAAGGTCGCTGAAGGTTTCATAAAGACTTATATATCGATACTATGATTCCTTCTTGCAATACTCATCGTTGATATTTCATTTTTGTTGTGCACTATCAGACCACGATCATGTGCAGAGTACGTTCTGATTTTGCACACACCTGTGATAACATATTCAATATAGTCTTTATCGGCGAAAACAATTATCTGGATGGGGTCAATTGGTTTATATTCACGTTTTTGAAGAAACAAAAGTTTCTTCTCTGAAAACATCACACAGGAATGGCCGCTAAATTGCCATTATGAAAGAACGATCCATATGCGCGCCGCTACAATAATGCAGGTATGTGTAAGTTATAATACTAATTGAAGTATTCAGATCGCTATAAAGCAATCAAACATGTTTATTTTCTAAGGCCTAGCCTCATACGTTTTATAACGCATTCTTCGATTTTCGATCGCTGGCAATGTATAATATACCAAATGAGACAAACGGGCAAATAACCTTGGTAAAGCGACACACTGCGGATAAAGTGTAACCTCCGGTTTATAGCGATAGGCAATGCATTCCAGATCGGAAAGAATTTCTAGTTTGCAACTATTTCTTACTTTATTCATATTCGCGTTATTTTAAACAGAATTGAATTTATTATATCGAGTTCACATTCCAAAATTTCGAACATCATGTAGAGAACAAGTATTTAAAAATACAGTAATATTTGATTTGACCGTCACCACGTGACGTTTGATGGCGGCAAGGATATGATACAACTGTGCTCGTAAATATTTATTTAACTGCGCGGAAGTGTGCTTAGTGATTTTGTTCTGTAAATAGTACTGCCTACCTGCATCTGTAGAAAATTGTAAATGTGCACTTTCGTTAAGTTGATCACATTACTTCATTAGATTTAGATCATAAAAATACTTTTTTTTTATTTCACTTGCAATAATAAAGTAAAGGATGCAGTCAAAGAAATACAATTCCTAAATTTAAAAGGTTTTATTGTTTTGTCTTTTCAAAACTTCTGTCTGATTTAAAAGTGTAGCCGTTACAGTTTCATAGAAAGTGGATTTGTGGAAGTCGTCAAATATGAAAAATAACGATTTACAATTTTAATCATGAATAGAGTTTAATGATTTCTCGCAATGGACCTTTAGTTGTATATTCATAGTAAGTGTATTCCTGTCTCAATGAAAATAAAATACAGTCAAATTGTTTTCATAGCCTAAGGTGTTGTTAACAGAGTGTTAATTTCTACATATCTTAAGTTGTATCTCATTATAATTGCGTAAATTTTGTTTTTGGGTAGTTAACTTTTAATATAAATAACAAAGATTTCGCCCTACCCAAATATGTTGGAAACAAATGGCCTGCGAAACTAATAAAACAATATTTAAATATACGTATTTGTTTGCATCTGCGTTAATTTTGTGTTTAAAAGTATTTATTTATATAGGTTTTAATAATTATTATGCAAGTTTATAGTTATTTTATTTGCATGATTAAATAAACAATGATTATAATTTGATTGCACTAACATTATATTATGCTAATTTTCTTAAATTATCAACATTATTTTGAACTAAAAAATATATATTCTACATTTCTACATTTGATACTTATACACATTAATTAAATGGTGATACCTCTATTTCAATACATTAAGGTATGTTAACACTGCTTTGTCCTCTATGCGGGCATGCTTGTATTTTCTTACCCTAAAGCGTGTTACCAATTCGACGAAAGAAAAGCTGTTAACGTAAATCGGGATGCTGGATCAACGGGGTTTTCAGGGGGGAAGAACTTCATTTTTTTGAAAATATCTCAAGTTATTGAAATACATTTGCTCAAACCTCAAGTGCATAAAAGACAGTTTTTCTTGAAGTTTGTGCCGATTTCTTAAGATTTAAGAATAAATCCTTGAAAACGTCTGAGATCGGTGCCAAAATTTCACGTTGCGTGAAGCATAACCGTGTACATGAATGCTGTACACATCGACATGTTGGCGAAGAACACATGAATATTAAATATAGTAATTATGTTGTTTTTTTTACATTGCCATAAGCAGCATAAACAACTGTCTTTTATGGACTAGTTGAAATTCTAAAAAAAATTGTTTTAAAATGTTATTTGAAAAAAAGCACCACTTTTCGGTGTGTTTACATCCATTTATGTTCAATTGTGAACCCCACAAAGTCACGTGATCCTGCATCCTGTAAATGAAATGCCATGTTATGGCAAATTGATGATTGTATTCTGTATGCGTAGTACAAATGTACTTCATTAAACAAAATATAAATCACTTGTATACGATTTATTAAGCCCCCTCTTGCATACGGCTTTCATACAAAATTACCCCAGCCAATGCGTCCGTCTTTTCGCCCGTCTGTCGTATGTTTGCGTGGTGCAAAACTCCAAATTAAGTGCCGTTTCAATATTTAACCAACATATGCACTTGCTCACCTGAGTATTTTTTAACGAACTTTTTAATTACTAGAATAATTACCTATTTTTAAACAATATGGACATTTTCATTAACTATTTGTTTACATATGTTTAACTATTGCTGATGCAATTTCATAAACATATTTATCAGAATGTAAACTTGCGCACCTGCATATTTTGGTTCAGTTTTTTTTTACAATTAACTGAGGTTTTTTTTCCGTCCTTGCAAACAAATGACATGACTGATCGCATCTTACTCAAAATGTTTTGTTGCTAGAGTGATGCAATGTAAAACTATTTTTTTGTTGTTACATAAGATTAGTAAGGAACCTTATTTTTTTGCCACAAAAAGTATTTCCGGTTGTCCACTAAATGCACTAAATCGATAGATATAACTACAAGCGTGATTTTTCTTTATTAATAATAATCACCATTGGAATTTGTGCATCTTGCCATCTGCAAAATTTATGGATGTTGAGACCGAAGTGGAATTACGGGGCATCTGTGCAATAAGCTCACAAGTGTACATGCCATCCTTCATATAGCATTAACCAATTTCCTCGCTACAATTAATAATGTAATTAAGCTTAATTTAAGTTTGATGAACACTCTGGATATTGTATCGTTAAAACAATGTATTCTGCATTGGAATATTTATAACCCCATTTTCAGAAGGGTGGGGCTTGGTTCACATATGTTTGTCAATGTTTCCCTCTGTCGTATTTTGGTATCACGCGTAACTTGAAAAGTATTTCTTTTTAAGCGATACAAATTTCCAAATCATTGACCAACATGTGCTTGTACGCACCTGCATATTTTATTTCGGTTATCAATTGTGTACACAGCCGGAGTTATGGCCTTTTAACAATGAAATGTTTGAGCTCGTCTCTTATGCTTTACTCAAAATATATACTGCTCTAAAGTAACGAGCTTATACAAAGATATTAACCAGCATGTTAACTTGCACAACTGCAAACATGTATGTTGGTTAATTATTTTTTTGACATGTACACAAAATACAGTGCATGTGTTTCTAAATATAATGTTTCACAGGGTGAGAAGATTGTGCGGCCAGCCCTGGACTCGAGCCCGGGACATCTCGCTTACAGGGCGAGTGCTCTCCCGACTGAGCTAACCGGGCCGCCACACAACTCCCCCTTAACGTGACCGCGACATACACCCCCACTTAAATATGTAATCGTCCTCGAAAACAGGCATTCGGGTGGTATATAATTAACAATGGGCCTCCGTAAGAGTATACCCAGGTAACGTCAAGGTCCTAGGTTGGGCGCCAAATGTCACAGGAAGAGAAAATTGTGCAACTAGTCCGGGACTCGAACCCGGGGCACCTCGCTTACAGGGCGATTGATCTCCCGACTGAGCTTACCGGGCCGCAACACAACTTCTCTCCTAACGTAACTTAGTTCAAACGGTGACAAATGCAATTTTAAGGTGTTAACAAACGGATTATCCATTGCATAATATTATAACGACGTTCTTAAACATGATCGCAAATGTAAATATGCAATGGCGAATATCAAGCATATAAATAATTATGAAACTGGTACAATCTTTTTTTTTCAAAAGAATAAAGTTGACTTAAACTTATATCTACGTGCTTACTGGTTTATGTTATTACATTGTTCAATCCTAACAGATTTTGGTCTTCTTACTTTGGGGGACTAGCAGCATGTAATGTTTCGTGTGTAACAAATATCATATCATCGGGTGCACTGCATGTACATATAGTCATAATTGCATTACTTTTGAGATATCAGCACAATAGCTAGAAGAGTGATTGTTCAATTAATGTTTTGATTTAAATACTGTTTTACCTTTCCAGTGCAATTAATTTTAAACAATACTATTTTTATCACAAATATGACTTACTTCCAACATTCTATATACGTTCATGTTTGGGGGCTCTAAATGCAATGTTTCTTTAAACGGTTGAAAATAATTAAATATGAAACGATCTGTCTCACCTGGATATGTGGTTGCAATTGTTTTTCGAAATTAGATTTTCAGACACAATTGTTATATTCGGGCATCAGTGTGCTGCGGACACATTATCGCTAAGCCCGCATTTCAGAAAGCTTGATATAGCTGTTACAATTGTTGAATTAATGTGCGTTCGTGCATTTGATGTGCGTGTGGCCGGACTGTTACTTCACAATTCATCATGCAATTTAAACATAATCACTAATATCTATCATCGCGAAACGCCGTGTAAATGTCAACCTATGCAGGTTTAAATGTCACACTTATAGTTCAAATGTCAAATTGAGCATAATACAGAAGAGAAAAGGTATACTAATGACATAATTCAGCTTGTTCAAACGGTAACTTGATTATTCACAATGCAATTATAAACTTACTTTCCACAAATGTTCACCATGAAATGGCGTGTCGCGTGTTAGACCCGTCTCTTTAGCTCAAATATCAAGGTAACATTTTACGGTTAAAGGTCACATTTGGGCGTAATAGAGCTTCACTGGACTGCCAATAATTCATTATACATTTTAAAACAATTTATCACACATGTTCGTCCTGTATATACCCGTCCCGTGTAAGACCATGTCCAAACCTAAACATCTTAAAGGTGTTACTTAGAGGTCAAAGGTCAAAGTTAGCAGAATACCGCCTTTCCGGTCTGTAGCTTTCACATATATCATGTACTTTTTTGCCGAGCATTCCTGTGGTAGGCTCGATATACAAGTCCCAAATTGCCGGGTATATGTGGGTGGGTGCGTTAATACCATGGAAATAACACGTATCAATATAAAAAAATATTTCGAAATCTTGCAAACAAAATATTCAACTTATTTATGTAAATTTTAATTATTGAAAATTACACCAATTATGACAGTTTTGAGATTTTATTTATTCCATTCAGTGACATGCACTTAAATTACATAATCTCTGAACAAGTTTGTTAAAAGTTCAGCTCTTTTTAATANACTACTACTACTACTACTACTACTACTACTACTACTACTACTACTACTACTACTACTACTACTACTACTACTACTACTACTACTACTACTACTACTACTACTACTGCTACTACTACCACTACTACTACTACTACTACTACTACTACTACTACTACTACTACTTCTACTACTACTACTACTACTACTACTACTAATTCTACTACTACAACTACTACTACTACTACTACTACTACTACTACTACTACTACTACTACTACTAGTGCTATTACTACGACTGCTACTGTTACTGCTACTAGAACTACTTATACTACTTCTACTGCTGCTTCTTAAATGAAGATGATAACTAGAGTTGGTTTACCTACTTAGATGCAGGAGTTTAAGCCGTGTTTGTTTTATTCTTTCCGTATCCAGCACACCTGTTTGTTGGCAGACATATATTTTGTTCTTGCAAACGTTTCAAAGCATTTCAGTGTCATGCATTTGTGTATGTCTAGTGTGTCAAATAAAGCTCCTAACATGAATTTATTTTTAATAGCATGCAACATTAATTAATCTGGAATGACCCTTGACGCATATGCAGTGATAATCGTCGGATGAGTCACTTTGAAAGCTGAATTCTGAAATCCCCATTCTATTCGCGTTTTTGCATTCTACATTTTCTCAACTTTACTTTCGAAACAAGTCTTGGATATCCGTTCGCTTACCTAAATTCATCGTCCAGAACAAGTCATATTTATTGGGTAGTTATGAAATGGATCAATGGATTGAACTGATTGAAAGGCAGCACGGTGCCCTGAAACACACACTCCCCTAGTCATTGATTTGATTCCCCGTGAATTTGGTCGGAACCAAGATCGTTTGTAAATGTTTCTCAGCAAATTTCGTGTCAACTGACATAACAGTTACTTTAAGGTACCACAATGCATTATTTTATTTTAAACATAATCATGATATTCGCGATACGTGTTACTTCATGTAAGATTGCATTTGATTTCATAAATATATCTAGTGACATGACATCGAATAAAATCAGCAACAATAGTACACTGAATTAAACCTATATCTTATGTGTGTGTGTCATATTTTTGAAGGAGAACAATAAGTTGTTTTCATATTGGCCACTAGTTTTGCTTGATGAGACGCAATCGTGTGATACATCACATATGAGTCGCGTTCTGAGAAAACTGGACAAAATGCATGTGCGGAAAGTGTCAACCCAGATTAGCCTGTGCAGTCCGCACATGCTAATCAGGGACGACATTCCGCCTTAACTGGATTTTCGCTAAGAAGAGACATCATTTAAACGAAACTTTCCATAAAAGCGGAAATTGTCGTCCCTGAGTAGCCTGTGCGGACTGCACAGGCTAATCTGGGATGACAATTTACGCACATGCATTATGCCCAGTTTTCTCAGAACTCGACACATATAGTTGTGCAAGCTGTTAACATGTGTGTGCTGATTAGAACAATCTAAAACGACGGGATTCTTTCATAATTGAAATTCTTTTCCTGACGCTTCCTGAACGTTATTTAATGGTTTATTTAAAAAAAAAAAAACTGTGTTTGGTTGTGCATAACATGTAAATGGTTTTTAAAATTCACTTATGTTCTATATGTTTTTATTGAAATAGTAATTCATAAATCAAAGTATATTTAAAATGTATATGCAGTGCCTAATGCAAGGATTGTCAGATACAGCTGCCGTCTTTATTTCATCCATTTCGGCATAGCTAGAATAAATGATAATTGTTTTCTTCTTGAACGAGCCTTTATGGTTGCCAGATGTAACGCTTAATAAACAGGGGCTGTTACGATCCAGACAAGAATCCGTATGTCTGATCCGATACAATTTATTTGTCGAGCAATATGTTGCACTCCGTAGTATACTGTACAAATGACAACCGCAAGCCGCGTTTCTATTTTCAACAAGGTTATTCAGCACAACGTTCTCACGTACAGTAGTCATGTATGTATTTTGTTTTCCAATTGATTCTATCAGTAGCGTGTATTCATAACCGAGTAAAATCTATAATAACGCTCTAAAGCTCTTTCAGTCTTTAAAAGTGTTAGTGTATTTATACAGAAATGTTTGGTAGATGTTGCCTTTTTATGATTTTACAATAGAAGGACTATTGTGAGATTACTTTGGTAACTTTATTTATCCGATAGTTCTGTTTGTGACCATAATCTGTCCACTGTGAAAATAAATTGATAAAAGCGGTCAAAATTGGTCACAATCGGACATAAAACGGGTCACACCAACGGTTGTGACAAACAATAGAATGCTTGCATAGAAACCACTATTTCATGGTAAAGTTGACTATACATTATCACTTGTCTGGAGCATACAATCAGAAATATTTTCACCTCGTTGAAACATGCCTCTGCACTGCAAATCTAAACACAGTACGGAGTCGCCATGCACACAATACTCATACGTAAATATGGCAAGATGATCAGGTTATCATTCACCGTTGATTTCTACTAATGCACCGTAAAGCATTTCATAATATGTGCTTTTTTGGGAGACAATTTATGCATGCGACACAGCATTGCTTCTCCGAGAAATATGATTAAAAAGTTTTTGGGAAGAAAGTTACCGTTATGAAGTTCTCTGCTTGATTCAATTATGATAAGTCAATACTGTATGTATGTATTTTATTTTAAATAACTATAATGTGTATGTTCACCTGTTTGTCTTGTATACGGTATGACAAAAAAAACTGAAATTAATA
Source organism: Dreissena rostriformis (assembly GCA_007657795.1). NCBI lineage: Eukaryota > Metazoa > Mollusca > Bivalvia > Myida > Dreissenidae > Dreissena > Dreissena rostriformis. The sequence goes on along the minus strand of VMBQ01006506.1, from coordinate 17,461 downwards.
TTTAACCAATACAATTCTAAATCGATATATAGAAGTTTAAAGCTTGTAAAGCAAACAATGTACTTCTAGAAATGTATAAAATACATGTACTCTTATGGAAGAACACCGAGCAATATATTACGAGAAATAACAAATATAGTCACTGGCACAATGATGGATTGCATTATACGGCACGCGTTCACTCCTCCAGGACATTGCCGGAATTAACACTGATCGGGATAGGACCTATGGAAATCAGTCATATAACGCTTACAGTGACATAAGTTATTTTATAGAAGCTACTGGTAATGAATAAAACCTTTGACATGTATACTCAAACTCATTTTATTAACGTAAATCAGGCCACCGGCTCAAAAATACACAATATACACAAACAATATACAATCACATAGTTGCCTTGTAACTACTTTTATCCTTATTCATTACACATTTAGGTAGATATACATATACATACAAAGTTAAGAATTGAGGTTGTTTCACAGGTAGATATACATATAAATACAAATTTATGAGTTGGTGTTGTTTAACAGGTATTACCGGTATACAAAATGTGTGACTTTATGAGTAATTTTATCATTAGTTGATCCCGTTAATGAATAAAAATCAGATACTGCATATCCACCATGGTACCAATTAAAAAGATATTGAGTACGGATTTCTCTATATTTTAAACAATGGAAAAATGCATGAAATTCCCAATCAATAACACGTATATTATTTTTATCCAGCCAAAACTAACAAAGTCTATCATCAAAAGGGATATTTTATTGTCTACCTATCTCAGTATTTAATTTATGATTAGAACATCTTAATTTCGAAAATGCAATTTTATTTTTAAACGGTATGTTTTCTGATGTTAGATATATTTCAGAATCTAGCATTGTTTTGTAATACGGGTAATGGTGACAGCGAGAAGAAATGTTTTATCACTTAACCAGTTTTTAGTATAACAGTCAGTAATGCGTTTGCGACAGTGTCTTATGAATAAACAAACATCACTTATTTCTTGACTTATCCATTCATATCCATATCCATAAAGAAATAACGTTGTTTTTACTTTTGAAGCCCAACAGTTTCTTCCGGAGTCATCTGACGCTTTAAGCATTATATAACATTGTTTAGGGTATCTATGATAGGGCATAGTTAGTAACAAACATCAATATTTAAAAAAATAAAAATAGGTTACACATAATGGGAGACGCCCGCATTCACCATGAACAAGACATGTGTTGGTAGGTTTTTTAACATGCAAAATTCGTTTAATTAATTTGTTATGTACAACTTCAATTGAGTCAATATGCTCGTATACTCTGTTACTTAAATATACACGGGGAAATATAACATTTCTATATGTTTTGTGAACAATACATTTCTTCGCTGCATTTAATAATGCGTTTCTTCAATAGCAATAGTCGGTATTTTATTAACACAACAACATGATATAAATACAATTAATCAACGTAGACAAGGCCACTGAGAGAAGGATTGGTTCGCGATTCCGATTAACTATATGGTCAGATTTCTCATCTGCTCAAATGTATTGGAGACCTTATGACAGGGAAGGTAACTCTGAAATCGCAATGTGAAAGGCTATATACGTTTTGATATGCCGTACAAAAAACTCCTGCTCTCGCCTCAGACTCAAACAGATTATTTAATTTCAATTACTAGAATTAAGAGTAAAAGTATAAGTTAAGTGGTTAAGTGATATTGGGGAATAGGAAATGGTAATAACCTGCAAAGTATCAAAGTGTTGTAGCGACAGAGTGTTAGTGCAAAAAAGTAATGTAACCTATCAAAGACGGAAGGATATTATTAAATAATACAATAAATACTACTAGTACAACTAAATGAATGCATCATTTGTGAATTATTTGTAGATCATTTTGTGTATGTAAGTACATGTTTGAAAATTACTTTTCATACGTAGTGTTAATAGAAACACAGACACACCATTGTATTATGCTTTCGAGAGGCATAAGATTCCATTGATAATTAAACAAAACTAAACTTTATCTGAAACATGTTTTCAACCAACTTCAAATATGTGTGGTTTTCATGTGCTTATAGTTTAAATAAAATAAAATTGCGCATGGTATATTGACTCAAAGATTGGTTTATTATGTTTTCATTGTGTCCGTGGAGATCTCTACTATAATGACCCGACTGTGATACGACAAGGAGATGCGACGGTGGCGAGTTGACACATGCAGGGAGCATAATAAGCTGCATTATGCACAACTAAATGATGTTACAGTAATCACTGCTGGCAGCAAGGCAGGGGGGGGGGCTGACCTGCATTCTAGAAAGCGAGTGGGACAAATTATACGTGCGTTACGGTGTCCTCTGTGTGTAAGCTGTTATCAATCATTTCGCCATACCAGACAAGATGTGTTTAGGATGGATACGCGAGTATATCCAGGACACTGCACACTGTTACAAGAAAGACCCGCGCAAACACATATGAATGCAATTCAAAATGCTCTTTGTGATAATGGATATGAAGAAGTTCAATTTAGTAGTGGTTGATTGCTTGATGAATATTCGAAATATCTATTTACACATTCATCAGTGGTACTTCATCAACGAGCGGGACCCTCGAGGCCGGTGTCAATTAAAGGTGTACTTAATATGGACATAGTGCTCGCACTACCTTGTCACTGCCCAAGCATCCTACAGAGATGGGCTGCCGGACCCCGTCATTGGCCGTCACAGGTCGTAGTTCAAAATGTCTTCTGGATTAAAAGGAAGTGAATATAAGCACATGGAGTGGAGGAGTTAACACCGGTGAGGCAGAACTTGTAAGCAACCTTAATGACACACAAGCAAAGGTATATGCTATTCTTAAAATGATCCTCAGAAAAATCATCAAACCAAATAATAAAGAAGTAACGTCGTACGTGTTGAAAAAACATCATATTATGGCAAGCTGAAAGCACCCTACAAAGGTTCATGCTTGCAGCTTACTTCACTGGCTGCATGACGGACTTATATAGGTTAAGACTGCTATTGAGAAACAACAACTTCGCTATTACATGATTCCAGAGAGAAATTAAATGGAAGCATGTGGATTGGAGGCTGCACGGCAGCATAAATGGGTAGCAGATATCACTGAAATGCTGGAGGAAGGTCCAATGGTAATACTGAGATTGAAAAAGATACTTAAGGCCATTATCGCGTCCCCAGAGACGATTTTGTGGTTCATCAAGACAAGGATGGAGCTGGAGATGCTGTTCTTGGAGGATTGGAAGATAGGCATATAATGTATAGATGAGAATAGGGAGATGCATGACACGGATATCATCATGAATTCGATATCGAGGCGCCAGGTAGAGATATTTATATTAGTGGAACAACGAATGCTTCAGGAGGGCAGTTATGAAATTAATATAGCAGATATTTTTTTTTAAGAATATCAGTGTCATAACGAAATGAAAATACTTAAATTGCATGTGTACCTTGGCTGTATGAATGGTCGCATATTATCTTTAAAAACTGTTGGCGATAAAATGGCACATCGACGGCTTAAACGGTATACGGTGTGAAGTATCAATAACATACCTTTTATTAAAACAGTGAAAGGGTAATTTTGCATTATTACCTTAATAAGAGCATTACGCGGACATTTTGGTGAGTAGTATTCTGGGAATAGTCAAGCTTATGAGCTTCATATCATCATATTTCAAATGAAAAAGCAAAAAAAGATTAACCATTTCCGATGTTAAACATGTACAATTGTATCAAAACTCACATAAATAGGTGTTTTTAAATTTATTCAACTGAATTACAATATTAACTATCACATTCTTCAAGTCAGTTTTTACCACACAAAACGTGTTTTCGTTGTAGTGTGACTAATAAATAAAATCGAAAGTGTGTGCATGTATGCTTAGTGACAATCTGCTTAAATACTTAATTGTTAATTGTTCACAGAAAGCTTGTGACAAACAAAGAATGGTAAAGTTTTTCTATACATGCATTTCTTTCTTTTCAATCATATAATGATCGTCTCATGTGACTATTTCAATGATAGTTTATACCAGCGGTAATAAAGATACGAGGACATTTTTAATGCCGCACCGGCGGAACTAGGCTTCTCTTGAAGGACGTTCTCGCCGCTTGCATCAGTCGGGGGTTTGTCTTCGGAATGTGGTACTCTGGGTGTGTTAGGATTCACTCCAGTGCGATTCGTTTCTTCAAGCATCTCAATATTGCAACTTTCCCCTTCAACATAAATTTACTTATGAAAATGGTCATGCAAGTATTAGTTTAAATGTAAATGCTTAAAGTAAAACATCTCTTGAACTATAAATAGTAAATGACTTACAAGTGCACGTTAAATAGAATTACAAGTAATGATTACATTTGGCTACACTACTATAAAATCTTCTGAACCGGTTCGGTGACATATTTAATGCATTAATGTTATTGTAACATATAACTTTTAATCCGTTATGTTATGTTACATGTAACGCAGAGAGACATACGTACAGGTCATTAACCCGCTGATGGCTGATGTTGTGATGCGGACCTGAAACCAAAACGAAACACCCAGTGCAAAAACTTCTCAACTTTCAACAGAACAGCTACGAAAATTAAATTTAACATATACAAACAAGTTAAGAGATAATTCATCACATGATTATACGAACAAATTAATAGATCATTCATCACATGATTAATTTACATTCATTATTATTTTGGTAACCAATCCTGCCGCGTTTTCATTATCAGGCTACAACACAATACATGTTAATTTGTATATATTTTCGTACTTGTTATACCAGATTCAATAAACATTTTATGAAAAACTTTGATTTAATCAAGATTGTTTTTATGATTGATGTTGTGACATTTGAAAGATGCATAGTCAATACCAAAATTGAAATGCATGAATCATAAAAACATGCTTAAGGTAATATTCATTTAATGATACGAAGATGAACCGCAAAGTTCCCCCACGCTTTATAATAGAGAAACATATAAAACATATGTTAATGTGGGTTACTGTTAGTTTATCAACGTTACCCATTATGTCATATTCCACATAACCCATCTATCATACCAAAAATACAAGATACATGGCCAGACAGTGAGGTCGTATTTCACGTTACCCATGTATGTGTCATGTAAGAAACACGATATAACTGGTAAGACTTTGGGGTCAAGGTTCACGATACACATGAATGGGTCATGTCAGGTACACTAGATACCTGTTAACACTTTGGGGTCAAGGTTCACGATACCCATGTATGTGTCATGTCAGGAACACTAGATACCTGGTAACACTTTGGGGTCAAGGTTTACGATACCCATGTATGTAACATGCAAAGAACACTAGATACCTGGTAACACTTTGGGGTCAAGATTCACGATACCCATGTATGTAACAGGCTAGGACCACTAGATACTTGGTATTACGTTGGGTTCAAGGTTCACGTTACCCATATATGCATCATGTCATGAACACTAGATACCTGGTAAGACTTTGGGGTCAAGGTTCACGTTAACCATGTATGTGTCATGCCAAGAACTCTAGATACCTGGTAACACTTTGGGGTCAAGGTTCACGTTATCCATGCATGTGTCATGCCAAGAATACTAGATACCTGGTAAGACTTTGGGGTCAAGGTTCACGATACCCATGCATGTATTATGTCAGGAACACTAGATATCTGGTAACATATTTGGGTCAAGGTTCGCGATACACATGTATGTATCATGTCAGGGACACTATATACCTGGTAAGACTTTGGGGTCAAGGTTCACGTTACCCAAGTATGTGTCATGTCAGGAACACTAGATACCTGGTAAGACTTTGGGGTCAAGGTTCACGTTACCCATGTATGTGTCATGTCAGGAATACTCGATATCTGGTAACACTTTGGGGTCAAGGTTCACGTTACCCATGTATGTGTCATGTCAGGAACACTAGATACCTGTTTAGACTTAGTGGCAAGGTTCACGTTACCCATGTATTTATCATGTCAGGAATACTAGATACCTGGTAAGACTTTGGGGTCAAGGTTCACGTTAACCATGCGTGTATTATGTCAGGAATACTAGATACCTGGTGAGACTTTGGGATCAAGGTTCACGTTACCCATGTATGTGTCATGCCAATAATACTAGATACCTGGTAACACTTTGGGGTCAATGTTCACGTTACCCATGTATGTATCATTTCAGGAACACTAGATACCTGGTAAGACTTTGGGGTCAAGGTTCACGTTAAATATGTATGTATCATGTCAGGAATACTCGATACCTGGTAACACTTTGGGGTCAAGGTTCACGTTACCCATGTATGTATCATTTCAGGAACACTAGATACCTTGTAAGACTTTGGGTCAAGGTTCACGTTACCCATTTATGTGTCATGCCAGGAATACTAGATACCTGGTGAGACTTTGGGGTCAAGGTTCACGTTACCCATGTATGTGTCATGCCATGAATACTAGATACCTGGAAACACTTTGTGGTCAAGGTTCACGTTATCCATGTATGTGTCATGCCAGGAATACTAGATACCTGGTAACACTTTGGGGACAAGGTTCACGTTACCCATGTATGTGTCATGCCAGGAAAACCAGATACCTGGTAAGACTTTGGGGTCAAGGTTCACGTTACCCATGTATGTGTCATGCCAGGAATACTAGATACCTGGTGAGACTTTGGGTCAAGGTTCACGTTACTCATGTATGTGTCATGCCAGGAATACTAGATACCTGGTGAGACTTTGGGTCAAGGTTCACGTTACCCATGTATGTGTCATGCCGAGAATACTAGATACCTGGTGAGACTTTAGGGTCAAGGTTCACGTTACCCATGTATGTGTCATGCAAGGAATACTAGATACCTGGTAACACTTTGGGGTCAAGGTTCACGTTACCCATGTATGTGTCATGTCATTAACACTAAATAGCTGGTAAGACTTTTGGGTCAATGTTCACGTTACCCATGTATGTGTCATGCCAAGAATACTACATTCCTAGAAAGACTTTGGGGTCAAGGTTCATGTTACCCATGTATGTGTCATGCCGAGAATACAAGATACCTAGAAAGACTTTGGGTCATGGTTCACGTAACCCATGTATGTACCATGCCAGGAACACTAGATACCTGGTACCACGTTAGGGTGTAGGCTCAAGTAAATCATGTATGCAACATGCCAGGAACACTAGATACCTGGTAACACTTTTGGGTCAAGGTTCACGATACCCATGTATGCATCATACAAGGGACACTAGACACCTGGTAACACTTTGAGGTCAAGGTTCTCGATACCAATGTATGTATCATGTCAGGAATAATAGATACATCGTAACACTTTGGGGTCAAGGTTCACAATACCCATGTATGTATTATGCCAGGAGCACTAGATATTTGGTAACACTTTGGGGTCAAAATTCACGTTACCCATGTATGTAACATGCCAAGAATACTAGATACCTGGTAAGACTTTGGGGTCAAGGTTCACGTTACCCATGTATGTATCATACCAGGAACACTAGATAACTGGCAAGACGTTGGGATCAAGGTTCACGTTACCCATGTATGTGTCATGCCAAGAATACTACATTCCTAGTAAGACTATGGGGTCAAGGTTTACGTTACCCATGTATGTATCATGCCAGGAACACTAGATACCTGTTACCGCGTTGGGGTCAACGCTCACGTAAATCATGTATGCAACATGCCAGGAACACTAGATACCTGGTTACACTTTGGGGTCAAGGTTCACGATACCCATGTATGTATCATGCAAGGGACACTAGATACCTGGACAGACTTTGGGGTGAAGTTTCACGTTACCCATGTATGTAACATGCCAAGAATGCTAGAAACCTGGTAAGACTTTGTGGTCAAGGTTCACATTACCCATGTATGTATCATGCCGGGGACACTAGATACCTGGTAACACTTTGAGGTCAAGGTTCACGATACCCATGTATGTATCATGTCAGGAATACTAGATGCCTCGTAACACTTTGGGGCAAGGTCCACGATACCCATGTATGTATCATGCCAGGAACACTAGATAACTGAAAAGACTTTGGGGTAAAGGTTCACGTTACCCATGTATGTAACATGCCAAGAATGCTAGAAACCTGGTAAGACTTTGTGGTCAAGGTTCACGTTACCCATGTATGTATCATGCCGGGGACACTAGATACCTGGTAACACTTTGGGGTCAATGTTTACGTTACCCATGTATGTAACATGCCAGGAACACAAGATACCTGGTTACGCGTTGGGTCAAGGTTCACGTTACCCATGTGTGTATCATTCCAGCGACACTATATGCCTGGTAACACTTTAGGGTCAAGGCTCACGATACCCATGCATGTAACATGCCAGGAACACTAGATACCTGGTAACACTTGGGGATCAAGGTTCACGATACCCATGTATGTATCATGCTAATAATTCTAGATACCCGGTAAGACTTTGGGGTCAAGGTTCACGATACACATGTACTTATTATGCGATAATCATTTGAAACTTGGTAAGAATGTGGGTTCATAGTCCACATTACATATTTATTTGTCATGCAAAGAGCACTAGATACCAGACTGTAAGGTCATAATCCACGTAACCCAAGAGAAGAACACCAGCTACTTGACCAGACTGTGTGGTCATAGTCCACGTTACCCAAGAGAAGAACACTAGATGCCTGGCCAGACTGTAAGGTCATAGTCCACGTGTCCCAAGAGAAGAATACTAGATACCTCACCAGACTGTGAGGTCATAGTCCGCATTAACCAAGAGAAGAACATTACATACCTGGCCAGACTGTTCGGTCATAGTCCACGTTACCCAAGAAGAACACTATATACCTGGCCAGACTGTAAGGTCATTGTCCATGTTTCCCAAGAGAAGAACACGAGATACCTTACCAGACTGTAAGGTCATAGTCCGCATTTCCCAAGAGAAGAACACTAGATACCTGACCAGACTGTAAGGTCATAGTCCACATTACCCAAGAGAACAACACTAGATACCTGGCAAAACTGTAAGGTCATAGTCCACGTTACCCAATAGAAGAACACTAGATACCTGACCAGACTGTAGGGTCAAAGTTTACGTTATCAAGAGAAGAACACTAGATACCTGACCAGACTGTTCGGTCATATTCCACGTTACCCAAGAGTAGAACACTAGATACCTGGCCAGACTGTTCGTTCATAGTCCACGTTACCCAAGAGAAGAACACTAGATACCTGGCCAGACTGTAAGGTCATAGTCCACGTTACCCACGAGAAGAACACTAGATACCTGGCCAGACTGTAAGGTCATATTCCACGTTACCCAAGAGAAGAACAGATTTGAACTCTTGTTTTACGGTCGTACTTGACAGCATTCTAGTTCTTACATGAAAAGGATATGTATTATTCCCCAATGAAACATGCCAAATGTTAGTCATAGTATTTTAAAAAAAAGAAATGCGAACAAAACTTAATCAGACAAATCATTTAAAGAATTAACTTAAACAAAAACCTAAAAAACTTTCAAGAAATTCTCCACAATCAAAAGATGGTTTAGTTATGTGCTTTAAACCATAATACGCCCATGCTTGTTTCATTCATTAAAGCGAGCGTTATCAATTAACTCTGGTCTAAAAAAAAAACAAAAAAAAAACAAGGTATAGTATCAAAATCATTTTCAAATCTCAGCTAAAGGCAGACTCGCCAATTATTTCTCGAAATCGGTTTGAGCCAATCTCTAAACTCAAAACGACATTTATTAACACACATTTGACAGTTACGTTTAATCTTATCACATATTTTCAGAAAATAACTCAAATTAAGTCCGAATATGAACTGAAGAACTCTCTAGATAGTAGACCTAGGTTTGATTGTCATATTCGTAACATTTATATGTGACAATTATGAGCACTATCTCGTCAACTATGGACCATTGGAACGACACGACATACTTAACCCACCAAAACTATAGCGAAATATGATCTTTGTACAACCTACCGTTCTTGATCCGTGTCGTATCTGGTCTCGAGATAATTCTATCTGCGAAATAAGATACCATGTATTCATGTAAGATTACTGAAGAGACTGTGGCTAAAATTAAATCCTGAATACGTCTGTTTATGATATTGGATCTTTTGAAGGACATGTGTAATAACTACTATCTCTTTGAAGTAATAATGAAGAGTTATTCATGCTCTGATTTGACACAAACGATATTGAACAAATGTATAATAGTAATATGCAAACATGACATGGGAACTTTAACAAGCTATCTCCGTTTCTAAGATATCAAAAACTGGTATTTTTGATACGTGTAAACGGGGTATTTTATCATATTACCCCATGACAGAGAACAATTGAACTTTAGTTCAGCTACTTAATTGATGATTACAGGAGTTTACAGAAAAATGTATATAGTTATAACAATTATTAAATTTCATGTTGATACCAAGTGCAAGTAATGATTAGCATGAATTATGTAGCACTTGAATAAATTGTTAGTTGGTGCGATAAATACAACACACGACATTGAAAGCTTGAATAAAACTGGGTTTGATGCTGCACACTGAATCTGTTGGATTTCTCAAAGGTAAACTACACTTATGTTTATCTGAAATGAAAATAAAAATATTCATGTCAACGTGTGGTGTATTAGCATCATTAAGAAAATCGTATGTTATATAAATGTGATATTACTTGATTTTTAATGAAGATGTATAACCATTTAAACAAAACTTGCGTTTTAAGTATAGTTATAGTTCAGTGTACAGTTTAACGTTCGTTATTCATTGAAGCTTGTATGCCTGCCACTACTGTTGTGCATTTGTTTTTCCCTGTTTCCCTAGACATGAACAGTTCACCATTCAATTATCTTAGTTTCCTTTCTGTGTCTGTGCACACCCCAATGTCAGGGACGACTTCTTGCACTGTCGCCAGCGTTAACGGAACTGCATCACTGACGCCGCCAGCATCACCGTTGCCTCCTTCGGTTCTCTCGTTGGTTTACACACCAATGTCACGGACGACTTCTTGCACTGTCGGCAGCGCCAACGGAATTGCATCACCAACGCCGCCAGTCTCACCGCTGCCTCCTTCAATACTCTCGTCGGTGCACACACTAAAGTCACGGACGACTTCTTCCATCCACGTTACCTGGAGCTCCTCCCTGCGAGCCGTGATATCCGCCTCCAAGTCGGATATCTGGGTTGCCAGCTCGGCCTTTACCCGGTCCTGAGCCTCGTGGTCCTGGGTGAGGTATGGTGTAGTATGGGGCCATGGACCTACCTGAAGGCTCCCAATGAACATACTCACATTCACTGTCACTGGCTAGGGTCTCATCCACTAGCCTCGGATTTTCAGAAAAATCCAGGAAATCCATATCGCTGTCACTCAACAGCCGTTAAATCACTATCCTAGGGTTTTGTGGTCCAAATTACACACTTTTCCTGAGCTGAACAATGACCCGCGCAAATTTGGGTCCCACACCATTGATTTCCTTAAGGGCTTGGTGAGTGTCGAAGTTCACCAGAATAAATTGTAGAACGGGTGAGCGATTTTTACTGCTTACGATACTCATTTTAATTGCTATTAACCGATTGAATACTACAAACAATTCCACACACAATAGCACGGATGATTATATCACACGGCTTTTATAGACAATACATCACTTCCTCAGTTTATCCGACACAAAATGAATATCCGTGGCTTGAACATGTTTTAGTTTTTTTTGTATAAACAGGTTTCACATCGGATAGAAGCACCAGTTTATTTAAATAGCTTAAGATAAAGAGCTAACATCGTCTGAGTTTTTTGTTATTATTACGTGCCAAAATTTGGATATTTTATATAAAGGGACATAAAATTCGAGAAACGTAAGAAGCAAAAAAAATAATAGTCATGTTAAAGACGTGCCGTGATAGCAAAATTAAAAGTGTGTCTTACTAAGAAATAACATTGTCCGTAAAAAATAGAACAACGTATACACTTTTTGTATAATACACGATTGTCGATACCTTAGTACTTGTGTGAAAGGAATTCGGGTAATTTGAAGTTCAGCGTCAGATCTGAAAGACTTTAAGTCGGCATTATGGTAGACTTTATGGAATTTTTGACTTCGAGTTTTGACTAGGATGCTACTGCCTAGTTTAAACCTATTTATTTGAGCTCGATTGCATCGAACGCCGTAGGCTTATATAAACGCTCTCGAGTTCGTTTCCTGGGACTATAACCCGTACTTTATGTTTTTGGGGGAGATCAAAGGAACGCTCCCAGTGGGGTTCGAACCCATGACCTCCCGATCGTTAGGCGGACACCATATCCACTACGCCACGGCGATCTTACCGTCTGATGACCATGCACTAAGTAGGCGACCGGATTTCACTAGGGCCCTTTCATTGAACAACAGGGAGCTTCACTTGGAAGTTAGATCCTCGTGTATGAACGTGTCGTATCGTTCCAATCGTATTAGACAGATTGATAATCAGATGATCCGTGTTTTCAGATATTTGTTTTTCTAGTATACCAGAAACACTGACTTAATTGCGCCTTGATTACTGTTCTTGGTCGTCGAGTTTCGATTCCAGTTTACTTATACTGACGTAAGTGTGTTTAGATGCACATATTTTCGCATAAGTTAGACCTGCAACCAATGATAAAAAAATGATTTAAAACTGCATAGAACATTGTAATAATGTGTGTCAGCCCTCAAGAAAAAGTTGTCGTCGATATGTGTTTTTGATTTTTCACCTTGAATAGATCGTTGGCTTCCGACAACAACCTCAAGCACAATACACTGTAAAAAGTATTTCGAAAATTTTGTCTTCACTAAATTCACAACCATAACCATTTTTATCTGCGTTAAAAATAGTTGGGTGTGCTTTTTAACGGTTTCACATTTAACGGATGAGATTTGTCACGTTACATTATTGTTGACGGGTTAAACTGGTCAACATCTTCCCCATCATAAAACCTTTATTTATTTCACTATTGATAAAGTTTGCTTATATTATGTGTGACATTAGTTATTGATCAATCGGAGAAATGGTCGTTTTCATGTTTCCCGATTAAACATTTTGATGAAATAGTTCAGTGCCTTAAAATATCACTCTTATTTTTAACAATATACATTGTAAATACTCTGACCGTCGTCCGCTGTACCTCGACCCTCTTTTGACAAACCGTCTTTCTAGTTTCAAAACTCATTGATTCGCGAATGTGCCATGATTGTAATTTCAAGTGTTTGTTTTCTGTCTATTTGATAAAAAAATGTGTATAAACAAATCAGTAAACAAGTATTTTTTTGTCGATAATATAGTGTGTATGTTGTGTAGTGTCGGTGTTCTGTCTTGGCAACGAACTGTCTATGTTATGCCTGGCGCTTTGTCTATCTACTAGCGTAATATTTTGGGACATTGAACGGTCCAATGTTTTTTAAGGTAAAACAAGCAGTAACATTTACTTTTACGAAAATATAAAAAAATAAAGTAAAAATTGTAAAGCGTGTACTGGCGACGGGTTTACAAATATAGAAATACTCATATTACAACAAAACGAATACAAGAATAATGTAACCGATCGTTGGGGAATATTAGACTTCACCATTTCACCAGTATACTGTTTCGCAGACAGGTTTCGCTTTCAATACTGTTGTCCTGGTACAACTTACGTAAAATTAACATTGTTATTTAAATTGTGCATGTTTATTTATTAATTTAACTCGAAACTCAGATATATAAGAATATAACGTAAAACAAAATTGACTCTGTAAGTTGAGGATTGAATAAGTTTTATCAAACTTATTAACCGAGGAAATGCACATCATGTTATGTTTGTCATATTTATTTCATTTTCTTTCTAGTGCTTAATCAAGCGATTAATTTATGTATATACATTTGCGTATGGAAGTTCAATCTTGCGTTTAAAACAAATTCGAACAATAGTACCATGGTAAATATACGCTTTGCTTTTCGAAATAAGTTTTCATTTGTCAAATTCGGACTTTTTAAATATAAATAGTAACAGTGTTAGTAGTTTACCAGGTTAATTGATACGACCAGGACTATGTTGGCTTGAACCGTTGATGAAACACCGTTCTATGTCCATGTTCCATAGGAGAGTTCTCTTAAAGGCTTTTGAATATTCAGTTTCATTCGTGTATTCAATAGTGATTCATGCCATATCATGCTACATTATAACTTATAGAACGATTTAAACGTTATGGTGACGTTTTACGCGAATGTATACTCTGATAAAACGCATACATTCAATCAAAACATAATCATGAACGTAAATTATTACCTTTGATAGCCCCTTCTTGTATTTAATTGCGCCTTTGCTATTTAAACTGCTGTTTACTTCCAGAAGTCTACAAATGGCAGAAGGAGGAGCCATGTATACAGAGTCATGGAATGGAAGCGATCCCAGACACAGCAGCCTGTACGGTCTTTACTCTCAGGTAAGTCAGATACTGGACGCGATCCCAGACACAGTAGCCTGTACGGTCGTCACTCTCGGGTAAGTCAGATACTGGACGCGATCCCAGACACAGTAGCCTGTACGGTCGTCACTCTCGGGTAAGTCAAAGACTGGAAGCGATCCCACAAACAGTATCCTGTACGGTCGTCACTCTCGGGTAAGTCAGAGACTGGAAGCGATCCCAGACACAGTAGCCTGTACGGTCGTCACTCTCGGGTAAGTCAGAGACTGGAAGCGATCCTAGACACAGTAGCCTGTACGGTCGTCACTCTCGGGTAAGTCAGAGACTGGAAGCTGTCCCAGACATAGCAGCCTGTATAGTGGATTACCTAGGGTAAGTCAGAGACTGGAAGCGATCCCAGACACAAACATATTACTTAGCCTGTAAAGTGGTTTACCTAGGGTAAGTCAGAGGCTTAAAGCGGTCCCAGACACAGTAGCCTGTAAAGTGGTTTTACCTAGGGTAAGTCAGAGACTGAAAGCGGCCCCAGACACAGTAGCCTGTAAAGTGGTTTACCTATGATAAGTCAGAGACTGGAAGCGGTCCCAGACACAGTAGCCTGTAATGTGGTTTACCTATGAAAAGTCAGAGACTGTAAGCGATCCCAGACACAGTAGCCTGTAAAGTGGTTTTACCTAGGGTAAGTCAGAGACTGGAAGCGGTCCCAGACACAGAAGTCTGTAAAGTGGTTTACCTATGATAAGTCAGAGACTGGAAGCGATCCCAGACACAGTAGCCTGTAAAGTGGTTTTACCTAGGGTAAGTCAGAGACTGGAAGCGGTCCCAGGCACAGTTGCCTGTATATAGGTTTACCTAGGGTAAGTCAGAGACTTAAAGCGGTCCCAGACACAGTAGCCAATAAAGTGGTTTTACCTAGGGTAAGTCAGAGACTGGAAGCGGTCCCAGACACAGTAGCCTGTATAGTGGTTTACCTAGGGTAAGTCAGAGACTTAAAGCGGTCCCAGACACAGTAGCCTGTAAAGTGGTTTTATCTAGGGTAAGTCAGAGACTGGAAGCGGTCCCAGACACAGAAGCCTGTATGGTCGTCACTCTCGGGTAGGTCAGAGACTTTAAGCCGGCCCAGACACATTAGCCTGTAAAGAAGTTAATCTATGGTAAGTCAGAGACTGGAAGCGTTCTCAGACACAGTAGCCTGTATGGTCGTCACTCTCGGGTAGGTCAGAGACTTTAAGCCGGCCCAGACACAGTAGCCTATAAAGTGGTTTACCTATGGTAAGTCAGAATCTGGAAGCGGTCCCAGACACAGTAGCCTTTATAGTGGTTTACCTAGGATAAGTTAGAGACTGGAAGCGGTCCCAGAAACAGTAGCTTGTACAGTCGTCAATCTCTGGCAAGTCAGAGACTGGAAGCGATCCCAGACACAGCAGCCTGTAAAGTCGTTACCCTCGGGTAACTCAGAGACCTTCCGCGTTCCCAGACACAGCAGTCTGTACAGTCGTTATTCTCGGGTAAGTCAGGGACGGGAAGCCTTCTCAGACACAGCAGTCTGTACAGTCGTTATTCTCGGGTAAGTCAGAGACGGAAAGCGTTCTCAGACACAGTCGTTATTCTCGGGTAAGTCAGAGACGGGAAGCGTTCTCAGACACAGCAGTATTTACAGACGTTATTCTCGGGTTAGTCAGAGACGGGAAACGTTCTCAGACACAGCAGTCTGTTCAGTGGTGGAAGGACTGGAAGAGGTCTCAGACACAGCAGCCTGAAAAGGCGTTGCCCTCGGGTAACTCAGAGACCTTCCGCGTTCCCAGACACAGCAGTCTGGACAGTTGTCACTCTCGGGTAACTCAGAGACAGAAAGCGTTCTCAGACACAGCAGTCTGTGCAGTGGTCACTCTCAGGTAAGTAAGAGACTGAAAGCGTTATCAGAATGAATTCGCCATAGGCACACAGTACCCGTGTACTAGTCAAAGTTAATCCAACCGTGTTTATTCTACTAAAATATTTGCCGTTCAGGCCTGAAAGCCTTCACAATTAATTGAGAAAAAATATATTCGAGACATTTATACCAATGCATGTTTCGGATATATACGTGCTGAACTTTGACTAATTGATTGAACTTTAACAGCATTGGTCATTATTACCAAACTGCACTGTCTACCCATTTTTTATTAAAGTACACTCCCCATCCCATATTTTAAATTTAAATAATCATGTTCACCTCATATTTATCATGTTTATCAGAAGTTTTGGGAATATCAAGTATATTTCTTGATAACATGAGCCATTTACAATAAACCCTTTATAACTCTATGAAACAATATGCATTTTCTTCGAGAGGTAAATAAAATAGCAGAATGCAACATACTCTGAGTCTTGATAACATCAAGGTAAAATTTTATAACGTGAACAAAGCCGTTCTTTGTTTCTTAATGAACGTTTCTAACAAATCTGGATTTCTTTCGAAGACCTAAGTAATTAAAAAGAACCTTTCAAAGAAATGCCGTTTGTAATTGTGTTACAATTGTCAAGGTTATAAATCATACTACTTTAAGTTGTCCATATGATTGCCCAATTAAAAAGCTGTAGAGGATATTGTTTTTGTTTTAGAGTAAGATTGTGTCTTATTGTATGCATGATAATAAATATTAAACATTTATCACATGCTATACCTTGTGTTCAATGTTATACCGTCATTACGTATTTTTATATAACCGGGTGTAATACAACATTTTTAAGCGTTTTCATTGGCTACAGAATCAATAACTAACCAATCGCATGGCTTTATTTTGGTGAAATTACGTCGTAAACATGAAATGACGTCACGATAGTAAACAACTTTTTAATCTTTCAGCATTTGTTAGGTCAATTAAGATGTATTTTATTTAGTTTAAAAGCATGTTTAAACTAAATAAAATACATCTTAATTGACACTGGAATCTACAGATTCAACAAGTATAAATATCATTACTTCACACGTTAAATTGTTATTTAAGAAATAATTCGTGTACGTTATAGTTTGTTGTCGAATAACCCACGG
>VMBQ01006505.1:43026-56217 GCA_007657795.1 Dreissena rostriformis | reverse complement strand
TTGAGTTGCAGTTGTCCCCCTTTATCAGACTTTTTTTATTGAAAACCAGGTTTTGTGACAATTTTGTCCCTTGTTTTCATTTTAGCATACAAATAGTTAATAGCTTTTAACTTACCATCTACTTCATCTTGCCTTATTTCGAACATTTGCGGTGACAGTTCCCTCTTATTTTCACGACCTGCGGCAAAAGAACATGCAAAGTTCAAACCAGACTTTTTGAATTAAACCAGTTGGTGTTGACGGATCCATTGCCAGAGAATTATACAGTCGGTTAATGTCTGCAGTACAGATGGCTAGCTTATGCTCAACTGCCTCTTTGCCCTCTCTAATCACAGATTTAAGCATCAACACAAACATGTCATTTGACTGTTTAAAGTCACTTCCATTCACAATGTACAAGATGTATTTAGAAGACAGATGTCTTGCTAAGCAACTTGGTATTGCCAAATAGGTACTCCACTTGTACGTTTCATCTTTAGCACTCCGTAATTCTAAGTAAAAGTTTCGCAACTGACAGTTCAATTTATTAATCTCAAAATCTTCAAAAGTCTCGTGTTCACCCTTTTCCTTGTAGTCTGTTGCAATGAATTTCACTGGTGTACTTGACTGCCGTAATGGTGTCAACAATATCTTCATGATAGCTTCATGGTGGGATATTTCTCTACTTTTTCTAAGGATATTTCAAATACAAAATAACTTGTCTCTGATAGTCTTGTCATTTGCCTCTTTCATGAGTTCTGACATTGTTTTTTTCTGGCTTGCAGATGTATGAGGCTATGTAGGCTCAGGGGTCGGCTGACCAGGCGACTGAGGCGAAAACTTCGCCCTCGGGACACAAACTTTGCTTTTTTTAACAGAAGGGAGAAAAAAACTTCACCCTTATTTTGGAGCTTGCTTTTTTTCCCGCGGCAATTCATTTGCAAACAATAGATATCAAGCACATGTCCGCAGTAGGGATCCACTTAGCAAATCAATACACGGGATATTCGAATCCAAGATAACTGTCAATGACGTTTCCGATTCCATAGACTCCGCCCGCTGTAACTGACCTAGTTTAATCCGATTCGGCAATACAGCGCGTCATTGTTAACGGCGCTGAGTAGCTAATAGATTGCTTACTATCCAATCGGACCTGTGATAACATATAATCGACTGCTGCAACTTCAATTAGCATTAGCACCTGCCCTTTACCANCTTATTAGGGCGAAACGACCCAGGGCGAAACGACTAAGGGTGACTGAGGGCGAACAGGTATTAGGGCGAAACGACCCGATACCTGTCTCGATCTCGGCAGGACAGTCCTGGTTTTGGGCCCTTTGTCCTGCAATCATGATATGAGACGATTTGTCCTGACATTCTATCTATCTATCTATCTATCTATCTATCTATCTATCTATCTATCTATCTATCTATCTATCTATATGTAAATTGCAACCCCCTCTTTCGAGTTATATATGCAGGTGCGCTGTCAGTGCAAAAAGGTTAAAAGAGGAAATGTAAAGAAGACTGAAAGTAGTACTTTACATGTATTTGTGAGAGATGAAATAAAAGTTGATAGTGCTAATTTAAGAAATTGAATATACAGTTAAAAGAGATAAAAAACAGTATGTTCATTTTAAACATGGTGGGATCATTAGTGAAGGTGGTCACCCCCTGTTTGAAATGACCCCGTTTGTATTTCATGGCCCAATCAAGCCCAATCATACTATTATCCTGTGTATTATACCACCTAAGGTTATAAAACCTGTCAAAACGCTGATTTTGTACATAAACAAATTGAAAGCTGACCAATACACATTGATGTTTCACATAAATTAACTTTCGTTTAACGTCTGTGTTCACGAAATTCTGAAACACATTTATTGTCAATATTGGCCAGAAATCTTTTGCAAGTAATACACTGACTACTGACTATAGTAAAGGTGGTACATTGTATGATTGATCGTATTAGGTGTCCCGCGTTTTGGTCTAATGTCCCGAATTTCTTTTATGGAATGTTCCGATTTGGACCTGAAAAATTCTGGCATGCATGCTTTGGGCTCACCATTCAGCCATCTGGATTGCTCAATTTAAACATTATTTTATTCCAAAAAGGTGTCTTCTATCTCTTAGTATCATAAATTGCTGCATATGTATATCAGTGTTTTTTTCTCTCACTATTTAAGGGAATGAGCCCTTTTGATTGGGAAAAATCATGTTGTTTTGAATAACATTAGGAAATTGGTGTATTGTTGTTTATTTTTCTAACAAATACCTGGCCTTTTCCAAGCCATTTTGGGTAAAAATGCAATTTCTGGATTGAGAATTTTTTCGAGCTAAAATCCACTGAATTGGAAAATCTAATTTTCATATAACTCTTTGTAACTCAAATTAGAAGAACAAAATCATATGAACTATAGTAATATACTTTGTTACATGTTATTGAAATAAAATTGAGTTATAATAATCAGCGCTATAGATAACTTTTGGTGTATATTGGGTAATCACCCCCTGTTTTTGACAACAATAGGGTTTTTGTAAATTCAATAGAGTTTTAGCAAAAATGTTCACCCCCTACTTCTGAGCTTAATTGGGTTTTTCACCCCCGGTTTTTGTACTCAGTTGGGTAATTTAGGGAATGACATACATAATATAATAAAAATCTACTAAATTAAATGTTACTTTCATATTTATTCAAATGGAATTCAAAAAAGGTACCTGTACATAACAGCAAACAATTACTGAATTTCTGATCAGAGTCTGGTCCTTCAATTTCAGTTTTTAAATAAGGTGAAATAAGTTATAAACAATTATACCTCAAAATCATTGCTGCTTTACTTCTGTTGCACAGACTGGGTGCAGTATGCACATTTAACTTTTTTTCTGTCCCATCAACGTCAACAATGTCTAACCAGGGATATGACTTTTTCCACTTTTGACAGGTTTTTTTCAATCACGGACTTTCTATCATATTTTTGGATGTCAACTCGCTACTTTCAACTGTTACATACACTGTTTCTAACAAATTGATAACACGAATGATTCGGCCTAGTTGGTTGGAAAAAATTTGCGATCGAAATATATTTAGCGCAACAATCGCGGACGTCTTTCGACCTCGCTTAGACATTTTTATTACGCACCGTTATAGAAACTGAAAGTACAGACGCTTTACAAATACATGCACGCCGTAAACATTTTGGTCAGACGCTAAATTTGCTATGAAATTTAGTCCGCATAGCGTTTGAATAACTCCGACTGTTTTGCTCCTTCGTTTGTGTAACGACTCTTTTTGCGTCCACGAGTGGCCATTTTGATTATTTCAATAATACCCCAAAGATTGATAACCGCTGGAAAGACTTTTCTTTTCTTCACAGGACGGCATATAACTATCCGGTACATTTTTGTACGGAAAATAACCAGTCAAAAAATACGCCCGGTGTTCGTAAGAATTGCGTTTCGTGACGCAAGCTTTTTTAAGGAAATTACGCTATTAAATTTGTATTTGCGTTTTTGTACGCTTTATTTTTAATNTTTCTTCTTTGCGCGATAAACTCCACAGTTTTCATCCGATTCTTTTCAAACTTGTTCAGTGTCTTTATATTAATAAGGACTCAAACCCTATTGAAAATGGGTTACATCAGAGTAAAAAGTCCAGAATTATCGCCCCTTGAATTTGTATTGGTCCGAGGCATTTAAGTAGGTTGTTTAATTGGTTGCAATTATAAATTTAAAATTGAATAAAATATAAGCCATCTGATAATTCGTTTGGCAAGGATGAAAGGATTTGTGTTTTCAGTATTCCCTTGCATGATGACTTTCCATTCCATTGACATTCCAGCCAGTAGAGCGATTCAGGCCCTCATGGGCCTCTTGTTTTTTTTCAGGACAGCCCGACATATTGAGGGTGAATAAGTTAATGAAGATAAAATACGCACTCCTGGGTATACTTACGGTCTCATTTCTTGTTTTTCAAGCATTTGGATGTATGAGCGTCGGTATGTATGAAAAGTTTTCAATAACTGCTATGTACTTAACTTTCTATGTAACTTGTTTTCATAACGTATTTTTTCTCAAACCAATTCATCAAATAGTTTGAGATATACTACCAGGGCCAAAACACCAACTTTGGGGAAAGGGCCACAGCCTTTTTTTCAAAAAAATACACAATCTTCTGGCTTTGCGTAATGAAAAATACTGAGGTTGATTGGAAATTTAGAGAAAAATGCATGATTTTAAAGAAATTTCTGTAGGGGAAAGGGCCTTTTTGGTTAAGGGGAAGAAAAAGAAGCCTCTTGCGAAGAAGGTTTTTTTGGCCCTGACTACTCACCCAATCTGTGGAATGCTTTGAAGATGGTTCGCATGCAATAATTTCATATCTTTATTTTTACTAAAGCAAAACTTTATACAAACATCTGAATTTATTTCGAACTTATGCTTTGAAATCGTCAAAATTTTGCAATTTTTTTCTTATTTCAGTTTCTTGCAAAATTAATTGCAATCAATTCAAACTTAACACATAATTTTTCACTGGCCATTTCGAGCTGGCGAGTGGTATATTGTACCTTGATGAAACGTTAATTATTCCACCAAAGCAGAAGAATAGTCCAGCAGTTTTTGTTGGGACAGCTCTTGTTAAATTAAGAATTAAACATCTAAGGATTTGCAAAAATAGAAAAAAGTATCTGCAACGAAACACCAGAACCATAGGAATTTCTATAAAACCAAATTTATATTCAGTGAGACATTGCATGAGCTTGGTAGCGTCTGTGGACTCGTATGACTTTTTTGGCTAATTACTTGTGCAAGTTACCTTGGTTTCCCGCCAAATGTCAGGTCATAGCCGGGTCAATTGTGTCTTTTGACCTCACCTGAGCTTTTGGGATCGCCTTTTGTCCGTCGTGCGTCTGTCGTCCATCGTGCGTCCGTCGTCAACATTTTGTCTGGTGAACACTCTAGAGGCCACATTTCTTGTCAGATCTTCATGAAATTGGTCAGAACATTTGTCCCAATGATACCATGCACGACCGAGTTCGAAACTGGGTCATGCTGGGTCAAAAACTAGGTCACTAGGTCAAAAAAAAGGAAAACCTTGTTAACACTGTAGAAGTCACATTTGATGCCCAATCTTCATGTTACTTTGTCAAAATGTTTGTCTTAATGATATGTTGGTTGAGTTCAAAAATGGTTCCGGTCCGTTAAAAAACATGGCCGCCAGGGGGCAGGGCAGTTTTCCTTATATGGCTATTGAGAAACCTTGTGAACACTCTAGAAGTCACAATTTTCGCCCAATCCTCATGAAACTTGTATATTATATACATATAGAGAAAACTGCCCCGCCCCCTAGCGGCCATGTTTTTCACCAATCTGGACCATTTTCCAACTCATCCGAAATATCAATAAAACCAAAGTTTTGACCAAGTTTCATGAGGATTGGGCAAAAATTGTGACTTCTGGAGTAGTGAAAACATGTGAACACTCTAGAAGTCACATTTTTGGTCCAATCTTCAGGAAATTTTGTCAGAACATTTGTTTTTTGGATACGACGGTTGAGGTCGAAAATGGTTCGGATCGGTAAAAAAACATGGCCGCCAGGGGGGGGGGGTTCATTTTCCTTATATTTACATAGTAAAAAAAGCTTGTAAACACTGTAGAAGTCACATTTTTTGCCTTATCATTATGAAATTTTGTCAAAACATTGGTTTTGTGGATATGGCGTACGAGTTCGAAAATGGTCATGATCATTTGAAAAACATGGCCGCCAGTGGGCGGGGAAACTTTCTCTATATGTATATAGTGAAAACATGTGAACACTCTAGAAGTCACATTTTTGGCCCAATTTTCATGAAATTTGGACAGAACATTTGTTTCCTAGATACAAGAGTCGAGTTCGAAAATGGTTCAGGTCCATTGAAAAACATGGCTGCCAGGGGGGGGATTTTTCTTATATTTATATAGTAAAAAAAGCTTGTGAACACTCTAGAAGTCACATTTTTGGCCCAATCATCATGAAACATATTGAAAACATTGCTTTTACTTATATCTCAGACTAGTTTGAAAATGGTCCCGATCGGTCAAAAAACAAAGCCGTCAGGGGGGTGGGGCAGTTTTCCTTATATGACCATAGAGAAACCTTGTGAACACTCAAGAAGTCACATTTTTTGCCTAATCATCGTGAAACTTAGTCAAAACATTGATTTTATTGATATCTTGGACAAGTTCGAAAATGGCCCATATCAGTGAAAAAACATTTCCGTCAGGGGGCGGGGCAGTTTTCTCTGTAAGTGTATTATTATGAGTGAAAACATGTCAACATTCTAGAATACACACTTTTTTTACAAATGTTAATGAAATTTACTCAAATCATTTGTTGATTGAGTTAAAAAATTGTTCTTGTCCATCGAAAACATGGCCACCGAGGGGGCTGTTTGTCATTTTCCCTATATATATGTAGTAAATAAGGCCTGTGAACACTCTAGAAAAATTGTTCTGATGGGTATGAAAAACATGGCCGCCAAGGTGGTTAAGGTAATTTTCTATTTAGGCCTATAGTAAATACTTTGGAAAACCTTACTTTTAAAGTCAGTCTTACCAATGTTTTGAAATATTTGCTGAAGAGTTTTAATCTTTGTTTCTTTCCATCTCAGTCTCTCAGGTGAGCGACCCAGGACCTGTTGGCCCTCTTGTTTCCCCAATTGAACGTTGCTGTCCAGACTTCCTTTGAAAGTATAAAAATGGGCCGCGCTCTTTGAAAAGGGGGTTTAATGCATGTGCATAAAGTGCATTGTCCCAGATTAGCCTGTGCGCAGTCCGCACAGGCTAATCAGGGATAAAACTTTCCGCCTAAAATGGATTTTTGCTAAGAAGAGACTTTCTTTAAACAAAAAATATCATAGAAGCGGAAAGTGTCGTCCCTGATAAGCCTGTGCGGCTGCATGATTGTCAATGTTCATGAAAACTTTTGACAGGCATTGTCTCTCATGTTGCTCAAAAGGAATGAACATGTTTGCCATAGGCTTCTATCAAATACCATAATATTTTTACATAAGCTAAACCATATAAATAACTTACCTAATATTTGCTCTTTATTTGTGAACAAAAACTTGGCATTGTATGAAGAAAAATGTGTTTTTATAGTTGGAAGACGGGAGACTTTGTGGAAGAAAAACTGCATATCCTGGGATGAATTTGTTGAATTGTTCCTTTCAAAAGGAATGGTATGATATTTTGATATTTATACCCCCAGTACCATTGGTNAGGTGAAAGGTCAAGGTCATCCTTCAAGGTCAAAGTTAAAAAAAAATGCATGTGTATCTCATGGATCTGCACATTTCGAGTGGTGAAAGGTCAAGGTCATTCTTCAAGGTCAAAGGTCATTTTTTATTTATTTTTTTCAAAGCGGCACAGTAGGGGGCGTTGTGTTTCTGACAAACACATCTCTTGTTTTCAGCATGTAATGTTTGTTGTAATTGGTTGTATTTAAAGTAAGTAGTCAATAAACATTCGGAATTTTTATGATCATTCATGTCTTTGTTCTGTTCAATACACTTTTCAACTGGGAAAGGTAAAATGTCGTCACTTCCAAGACAGTACCTAATATGCTGTCTTAACCGACTGAAATCATAGTTTTGATTTTCAGGAATTTGTCCAAGGAACTGTGTCACCGAATATGCTATAGTTTATTTTGATCAGAAAGATACTATTTAAAGATATACGGCGATATTATTGTGGTATGGCAATCATAGATTTTTAATGTGTTTGAACAATTGCATGATAAGGACCAATTTTGAATAATTTAAGTAGAGATAGTTATCCATTTAGACCAATTTATTAAGCATGAGCACGATGATTCACGATGTTATTAATAATGGAATCAAATAAGATTCGAGTGTTGCCGGCTGACCTATATGCTTTCATTTATTTTCATGCTTCTTGTGTTTTTTCTATTCTGTAAATATATATATCTTAGTAATAATATTTTGAATAATTTAATTAGAAAAAGTTATCCATAAAGACCAATTTATTAAGCATGAGCACGATGATTCAGGATGTTATTAATAATGGAATCAAATAAGATTCGAGTGTTGCCAGCTGACCTATATGCTTTCATTTATTTACATGCTTCTTGTGATTTTTCTATTCTGTAAATATAGATATCTTAGTTATTATATCTAATATAGCGAAATAAGCCACAAAATATGGCGCAACACCCCGTAATTTACGTGCGTGTGATGCAGATAAGAACTGCACAGAAAAAAGGCATTCTCTATTTTTGATCTAATTGATATAACTTTTGATATTTCATAAACATCGACCACAATCATACGAGTAGTTTCAGGCGTCTTTGGCGCGTTATGATTACGAGTTTCAGAATTCATATCGCCATGACGATGCGGAGATTGCTCGCAAATCTGCACTTCGACTTTTGTCGTACGGATATGAACACCATTTCTGGCATACAGCCCTCTTTCTTCACTACGCATAATATATTGATCACCATTGAGATTTTCAACTATGCCTTTCTGCCAAGGCTTTTTGCTCTGCTTATGGAAATACACAAATTGACCGATTTTCACTTTTGGTTGATCGTGCGCTTTTTGATCGAACCATGTTTTTCACCGATTTTTCTTAAGATTCACTCGTGATTCACAACTTTGCTCTGCTTTCACGCACGAAGGTACCATGGTGTGAAGCTTTTGGTTCATCATCATGACAGCTGGACTCCTTGGTGTTGGCACGAAGGGTGTTTCCTTGCTCCAGGATAGCCTCCATCGGGTCCGTGCGCAACTCGTGGCACTTGATGATCAGCGTCTTCATGGCTTTCACAACAATTTCAGCTTTACCGTTTGATGCTGAGTGGTGGGGCGATGTGATGTGATGCTTTATATCCCACTTCTGTGTTAAGTTACGGAATTCTGTGGAAGTGTACTGTGGTCCACCGCCGGTTATCAGTTCTCTGGAAATTCCGAATCCAGCAAAGTGTTTCTTCATTTTGTCAATCACTTGCTGACTAGCTGCTGCTGTCAGAAGATCCACTTCGATGAAGCTGGTGTGGTAGTCTACGATGATGAGATATAATCTGTTCTGTATTTGGAAGATCCGATCCGACCTTGTCCCAAGTTCGTAGTCCATCACTATGTTGTTTCGACTTTTTTTGTTGAGGGGGAGGCTTTCTGTCCTTACTGTCTGATCACAGTTTTTTGTGAACTCTTTCAGTTCTGCTCTCATACCCGGCCAGAATATCGTTCTGCAGGCTCTTTTGTCCATACTATCAAAACCTAGATGTGCTTTGTGCAGTCTTTGCAGCATTTCTTTTCTCAGGCTGTTTGGAATAACTATTGCTTCACCTTTGAAGATCACTCCATCTTGTACACTGAGAGTATCTCTGAGAGGGTGATATTGTCCGAGTTCAGCACTAATATCACTTTTCCTCGGCCATACAGTGATTATCAAGTTCTTAAGCTCTTGCATTGACGAATCTTCTTCTGTTATGTGTCTGATTTCCAGAATTCTTGCATCTGGAAACTGGTCGAATGCACCATTTTTGACATTTCGAATGTCCAACTGATCTGCAGTTTCATTTTCCTTTGATTCTGGCTGGGTATGCACGATTCAGAGCGTCCGCAATCACGAGATCTGAGCCCTTCTCAAAGTGGTACTGGATGTAATACCTCAGTAGTTTCATAATTATATCTTGAAGTTATTTTTGCGCTTGGCCCAAAGGCTTTTTCAAAATAGTCTCTAATGGTTTATAGTTGTTCTGCACTACTACTTTGATTCCAAAAGTGTATTGGTCAAATCGCGATTTGCGCCCATTTTCGCTCAGCGGAAGTTAGAGCATGCGATGCGAATTCCACAGGATGTCCATCCTGAAGAAGACGTGCACCCAGTCCGTGTTGCGATGAGTCCACTTGCAGTTTTTGTTTCACTTGGCCTTGGATGGCAATCGGTATCTTTCGTGCTGGCAAAATAACGGGTTTGGCATCTTCTTCTACGTAAAGCTTAGCTTCACCTAGATCATCAAGATCTTTCTCAACTTTCCCCACAAAGGCATCTGTGTTAATGTTTATCAGGTTCATTTCTTGCACAGTTTTCAACCCTAACAGGTTCTGGAAGTTGTTCGGGACAACGATGAATCTGACATCATAAATATTGTCAGTTTTGGGATTTTTTACAGGAAGTGTCACTTCACCAAGTGGTTTCATCGTTGTTTTTTTCCACATTCGCGTTACCTTTGACCTGTGATTTTCTCACAAAATTCCGGTTAATCGTGTTGATCTCAGAAACTGTGTTGACTTGAAATTTCATATAACAGTCATTTACTACCATTGTAACTTTTACTCGGGTTCTAGAGTCAAACTGTGCAATCAGAATTCATCACTTTCAAGTTCGGCATTTTCATTTTGGACCATGTGAACATTGTTTCTGCATTTTGCTTGGAAATGATTCATGTCTTCGCATTTGGAACATTTCTTGCCCCATGCAGGGCATTCTTCCTTTTTCGGCGCATGGAGTTTAGTGCAGTAATCACACGGCTGTGATTGCGGCTTTGGTTGGTAGCTTGTTTTTTTTCGCACAGTGTTCTTTTTTGGTCTGGCTGTACTTTGCTGTACTTTGTTTACATCTTTGTCTCTTATTTTCTGGACATGCTTCATTGATTGTTCATATGCTCGACACACTTTGACCGCTTTGTTTAAATCAAGCTCGTCTTCTCTTTATAATAGTTCTTGTAATTTACCCGATGTGGTAAATACTATCTTATCTCGGATCATTCTGTCAGTGTCCTTGAAGTTACAGGTTGAGGCTCGTTTTCTTAACTCTGTTAAGAAATTGTATTACGGCTCTTGGACAGGCGTTGACCAGAATCTGTGCGATTCAAGAACTTCATTTTTGCGGGGGTTACAATAGATTGCTATCATTTGTAGGACCTTGATGGGGTCGTCTTTGTGACTCGGGTCTTCCCTCGTTGCCTGATCATATATGTCAACGATATTTGGTCCTGCACAGTGCAGAAGTATTGCTTGAACGCGGTTGCCGTCATGTAGACTTTGAATTTCCGCTTCCACTTCTTGAAGTTCTCCGTCACATTGCCGTCGGTGACGTTCAGCTAACTAGGCAGTCTGAATGACGATTCTGCCATCATTCTTCTCGCGTTGATCAATCTTCAATCGGAGGTAAGAAACAGTGTCTATTTTCTGTTTTCTGGCGAGAAAATTCCCACCATGCTGCCACCATGTTGATTACTTATATTACAAAGAGTACAAAAGGGACATAAATCATGTATAAACTATATAGACTGGCTACCAGTCACATTTCAATATAACATCTATCTATCAACACCTGTCAACACTCTTCACATGCAGAATGGTGTTGTTTTAATCTGCCAAACAGCATTGTCAATTTGAATCTGCAAAGAGACATTTCTTATTTTAAATAAATTATATAAATTTAAATGAGATTATTGTAATGAAACGGGAAGCGGACAACTACAACGAGCGAGGCCTGATATTGTAATGCCCATGGTGGGGGTAGAGGGTTGGGGTTGGGGTTAAAGTTAGAGGTCGGGTTAGGGTTATGGTTAGCCTTAACCCTAACCCGACCCCTTGCCCTAACCCTTACCCAGGTTATCTCCCCTATACCAGGCTTCGCTCGTTGTAGTTGTCCGCTTCCCGCAGCATAATTATGTAATGTCCAGCAACAAAATGAACTAATAGTTTTAATTATTTTAATATTTTACAATAATTATAAAAACATAGATTTAAATTACAATAATTACAAAAGCAACAATGTATACATTAACTTAATCTTTCAAATGAAAAGAAAGACACAATTTATTTATTTTAAATCTCAGAGTATATATATATTATATAGCAATTAAATTAACGCTGCATGTTTTACTCCGCCAAAAAGAGAAAAATAGTTGTGCACCAAACTTGTGATACAATCGCCACCTTTCCCAGGCATTTCCGACTCGTCAATCAGATAGAATGTCTGTCTTCCTGTTATATTATTTTATGTACAACATGTACATAAAAATACCTTTTAAAAATAAAAACAACAAATAAAGTGATCTAAATACACCTTGCATACAAGATTTTCACTTAATTATTTTTACAATACACTTTTATACACTTACAATATTAAAACAAAAACACCTAAATAAAGCAGTTTATCAACAAGTGTTTCTCTTATAGTAGTGCAATGAAGTAAAAATTACATATTGTGAGATATACCTAATATACCTTTTCCTTAAGGCCCGGTCACACTGAGGTAACGGACGAGAAACTGACATTAAATCATTTTATCTGTTCGTGTCCGTTCTTATCCGTTTAATGTCCGTTTCATATCCGGTGAATCCGCTCCTTGTACGGCCATGTCCGGTGACATCCATTCCGTCTGTTGGGAAGTTTTGAGCATGTTCAAATTTTTCCACCGGATTAAACGGACAGAGACCTCCGTTTGATGTGCGGTCTTCATACGTAAGTTTACAGTTTGTTCGGAACTTGTGTGTTACACCTCCTGTACGTGTCTAGTTTATGTCCGTTAATGTCTGGTTGTCCTGGTCCACAACCGGACAACTACATACCTACCTAATTACCTACCAACTTACCTACCACCTATCCACCCAAAACCCCTCTACCTACCTGCCTGCCTTCCTATCACAGAGTAACGGCCCTTTGAAATTTTCCATTGTACATATAGTGCAATTCTTTTCCGAGCTATTTCTCAGCAACTTATCACGGGCATTCAATGAAACTTTATGGGAAGCTTCACTACCAACAGGAGATGTGCATATCATCAGCCGGTTATGGTCGGATGATTTTTCACACAGTTATGGCCCTTTGAAATTTCCACATGTACATATAGTGCAATTCTTGTCCGAGCTATTTCTCAGCAACTTCTGACTGGAATTCAATGAAACTTTATGGGAAGCTTCACTACCAACAGGAGATGTGCATATTATCAGCCGGTTATGGTCGGATGATTTTTAGCTCAGCTATTTTCGAAGAGAACCTGAGGTATTGTCATAGCCCTCTCGTCCTTCCGGGTCGTCGTCGTCCGAAAACTTTAACATTGGCCATAACTTTTGCAATATTGAAGATAGCAACTTGATTTTTGGCATGCATATGTATCTCATGGAGCTGCACATTTTGATTGGTGAAAGGTCAAGGTCATCCTTCAAGGTCAAAGGTAAAAAAAAATCAAAGCGGTGCA
>VMBQ01006505.1:21637-32487 GCA_007657795.1 Dreissena rostriformis | reverse complement strand
GCTATAAAGAAACCTTGTTAACACTCTAGAGGCCACATTTCTTGTCCGATCTTCATGAAACTTGGTCAGAAGCTTTGTCCCAATGATACCTCGATCGAGTTTGAAACTGGGTCATGCTGGGTCAAAAACTAAGTCACTAGGTAAAAAAAAAGAAAAACCTTGTAAACACTGTAGAAGTCACATTTCATGCCAAATCTTCATGTAACCTTGTCAAACTGTTTGTCTTAATGATATGTTGGTTGAGTTCAAAAGCGGTTCTGGTCCATTGAAAAATATGGCGGCCAGTGGGCGGGGCAGTTTTCCTTATTTGGCTGTCGAGAAACCTTGTAAACACTCTAGAGGCCACATTTCTTGTCCAATCTTCATGAAACTTGGTTAGAAGATTTGTCCCAATGATACCTCGATCTAGTTCGAAACTGGGTCATGCTGGATAAAAAACTAGGTCACAAGGTCAAAAAAAAGAAAAACCTTGTAAACACTGTAGAAGTCACATTTCATGCCAAATCTTCATGTTACTTTGTCAAACTGTTTGTCTTAATGATATGTTGGTAGAGTTCAAAAGTGGTTCCGGTCCATTGAAAAACATGGACCAGGTCAAAGCTTGAAAAACCTTGTTTATCTTTAACCACAAAGCACGCAGCTTTGATATTTGACAAAGATTGTTCAAATCATGCCACTGGATAAGCTTATTTCACAGGTGAGCGATCTAGGGCCAACTTGGCCCTTTTGTTATAATAAAAGATTTAACGTAATTCCTCCACGTTTTCGGACACTAAGTTTTTGGATACACTCTTGTTTAGCCAAAATAAATATTTTAAGTGAATTATTTATCTGACAACCAGATTTTCCCGTAAAATTTAAGACTTCAACTTTTCCAATTGTTGCATTTAATCTGAATTCTACCTAATTATGTAAATCCGTTGACAAATTGCAAGTGTTTTTACAACTTTACAACTGTTCTTGCACATGAATGCCAAAAGTAAATGGACCTTTCATTCATGGCTTTATTTGGGTCAATAGGCATGTGTGTTGCGTTCTGAGAAAACTGGGCAAAATGCTTGTGCGTAAAGTGTCATCCCAGATTAGCCTGTGCAGTCCGCACAGGCTAATCAGGGACGACACTTTCCGCCTTAATTGGATTTTTGCTAAGAAGAGACTTTATTTAAACAAAAAAATCCATGAAAGCGAAATTTTTATCCCTTATTAGCCTGTGCGGACTGCACAGGCTTATCTGGGATGACAATTTACGCACAAGCATTATGCCCAGTTTTTCTCAGAACATGACATATGTATACCAGTTAACGATAATGGTTTCACCAGATTGCTTCAAGTGACTATGCAGTTGAATTGTTTGTCATAAAGGAACCAAGAAGTTCTGCTTAATGCATTAACATTTTTTCTTGGCACAATTGTTTACTAACAATGTATATGGCCAAGGTCACACTTGAGGTCCTATGCCTAAATAAAGCAGTTTCTTTTCAAAATACAAACCCTTCATTAACCTCGAATCGGTTTGTTGTGGTACATAAATTAACTGTTTTAGTACATGTTAATTAAAAAAAAAATGCTTTAGTTAACTGGTTACGTAAAAGCGTATAGGGACATTTTAGTCTCACAACTTATTTGCTTGTCCAAAGGAAAATGAATGCCAATCCAATTATAAATGTGCCATTGTGTTTATTATGAACTTGTATAATGTATCCTATTACCTCTGTTGTTGCTGTGAGTATACTGTTTACAGAAACCAAATGTTTCTATTTAGATTATTGTTTTCCTCTTCTGCTACCTTTTATACTTTATACATTTCAACTTTCCAATTTTAGACATTCCATGGCGTTTTATAAATTGTTTTACAATTGAAATTATGATATTGGCATGCAGTGCGCTGAATTTTAATTAATGTTGGAGAAAATAAACCTGTTTTTGAATATTTTCTATTCTGTTACAATTTATAATTGTAAACTTTCCAATTTTAGACATTAGTGTTTGGGAAATTGTTTTATCAATTGCAATTATGATATTGACATGCACTGCACTGAATTTTAATAAATGTTTGAAAAAATAACCCTGTTTTAGATTACATGTATTTTATATTCTTTTACCATTTATAATTGTAAACTTTCCAATTTTAGACATTCCATGGTGTTTTGGAAATTGTTTTAACAATTGCAATAATGATATTGACATGCACTCCACTGAATTTTAATAAATGTTTGAGAAAATAACCCTCATAACTTTTGTTTTTTTGTCCACCGTCAACAAATGTTCAGTACGTTTTATGCCCCCACTTTCAGAGTCATGCATGGCATATTGATTTGTCCGTCTAGCTGTCCTTCTGTACTTCATCATTCCGTGTGTAGCTCAAAAAGTATTACTGCTATAGCTTTCAAGACATTATAACCAGCATGTTAAATTAATATGCGCACCACTTTATTTTGGTGAAAATTTGTTCAACGTCAGTGGAGTTTAGAGAAAAAAGTGGAATGTTTGGGCATTTGTGTCCTATTGACATATGTCTACTTATATACTCTCAATAAGAAGCATTTAATCATTATCTCAATGAAATCGCATCTGGTCATAAACAGCACCTATAGAATTGAGTACATTTCAGATTACATGTGTTAAGAAGTTACAAGATGTTTTTCAAAACTAGCTTGATTCTTGTAGGCAATATGTTGAGCCCATTGTTTAAAATGCCTGTAATTGTTCAACAGGCTGCACCAAATAAGTGTTTTACCCTAAGTGTGACCTTAACCTGTGCCAGAAGGGCAATTATTTTAAGAATTGCACAATGAATGCTTAAGTCACAGTCCAGACATACTTAACTGTATTATGCCCAAATTAGACTTATGACCTTTCAATGTGACCTCAATCTATGAGGTACTAGACTTGTTTTAGAGGTTGCAGGCCATCTGCATATAATAAGCATTTCTGGGAAGTTATTTTAAAACTGTAAAGAGCTGTCAGGAAAAACTGTTATAATCTTATATTTGAGCTCTTAGTGTGCCATTTCCTCATGGTGAATATCTAGTGCATTATTTATTATCACATGATAAATAATGAATTTCAGACCGAACAAAGTATTTTATGACCAATTTCAACTTTGACCTTAAAGAGTGACCCTCAATTGACCTTAGGTAGGAAAAGGGTTTTAACACTTTACGCACAGACTTCATTTGGTTAAAATGTGTTATAAATTATTTTTAAATGGCATGATGAATATTCAAATTACAAGACTGCAAAATGTAACACTTGACTTAAAAGTGGCCTTGACCTTTGAGAAATGCAGACCAGTGTTTAAAAACTCCATTGGGGACATTTGTAGGAAGTTATTTTGAAATTGCATGATGAATGATGAAGTTAGAATCAAGACAAGCTGTATTATGGCCATTTCTTTCTTTTATCTCTTAGTTTGATCCATCTCTTTGTGGTTTGGACAGGTTTTTCACTTGCCACACGTGGTCATATGATGGTGATCATTTGTGGTAAGTTATGACAAGTAACAGTCCACACAAGCTTGGACCTACCGAGCTTCCCGCAAACGAGCTCAACAAAAACCCTGATTGAAATGCAACAAAATGTTTTAATAAAAAGCTTTATGACAACCAGGGGTCCACAATTTATCAAGTATTCTTAAAAAGGAAAAATGAAAAACTCATTATAAGATACATAAAAATCTGTTGCAATCACTTCTACCACATAACGCAAGTTTGCCTATACGCTTGTGATGAAATTTGTGTTGTCCATAATATTTTCACCAAAAAGAGCATGAAAGTCAAGTAAATTCTCAAATCACAGAGTTAATAACATGCATGTCTTTGGGGTATTATGGTCCCTATTATCAGCAATCATACTGTGTCGTGTTCTGAGAAAACTGGGCATAATGCTTGTGCGTAAAGTGTCGTCCCAGATTAGCCAGTGCAGTCTGCACAGGCTAATCCGGCACAACACTTTCCACCTAAACTGGATTTTCGCTAAGAAAAGACATAATTGAAACGAAAAATTACATAAATGCAGAAATTGACGTACCTGATTAGCCTGTGCGGACTGCACAGGCTAATCTGGGATGACAATTTACGCAGAAGCATTATGCCCAGTTTTCTCAGAACACGACACATACTATCTTCAAAAAACATTTAACTAAAATAAATTAAACAACAACCTTAAGGTTTCAATATCAATTTAACAATGAAAGCTATTTCGACATTAAAAAACTGGTTGTGCACAATATTAGCATCATTTATGATATGAATTATGTATCATGATATAATTAATTTATGTTCTTTATCATATTTTCTTGTTTTTGACAAGTTTCAATACAATCAATAATTATTGTACATTAAAAGTTACTTATAAACCGAAGGTCTCATCAGACATCAATTAATTGTGCAACTGGTAATATTCATCACAAACTAATGTAGCATTAATAGGTGTATATTTATTATACTTCACAAATATAAGCATCCTTTGAATAGCAAATAAAAGTAACAAATATATTAATATAAAATGGCAGTCTGAAATCTATTCACTGACTCAAAAGTAAACAAACACAACTAGAGCTTTCTCACAGACGTGACATATACCCCCACTTGCTGCATTGACACAGAATATTTTGCTTGC
Organism: Dreissena rostriformis; assembly: GCA_007657795.1. NCBI lineage: Eukaryota > Metazoa > Mollusca > Bivalvia > Myida > Dreissenidae > Dreissena > Dreissena rostriformis. The sequence goes on along the minus strand of VMBQ01006505.1, from coordinate 27,867 downwards.
TGTCTTCACAAAACAAGAGAAGCTAATTTATGGCGATTTTTAAGAAGTATTATGCCATTATCATTTATGGCCATTTTGACCTTTTTTGAACTCTAGAATTCTTTCGTAAGACACGCCGTCCAATGACTATGAACAAAATTAACGTACAGAGTCATTTAAAAATCTCACAATGAATGACATAGTTATTGCCCAGACAAGCTCATTTATGGCCATTTTTGACTTCTGAACTCCAAGTGTGACCTTGACCTTGGAGATGTGGACGTAATTCTTTCGCATGACACACCGTCAAATAATTGTGAACAAATGTGCTGAGTTTTTTTTAAATCTCGCAATAAATGACATAGTAATGGCCGGGACAAGATCATTTATGGCCATTTTTGACCTTTGAACTCAAATTGTGACCTTGAAGATATCAACGTACTTCTTTTGCATGACACACCGTCCAAGGATGGTGAACAAATGTACCAAGTCATTTTTAAATCTAACGAAAAATGACATAGTTACGGTCCAGACAAACTTTCTGTTTAAAATGCACTACACATGTAAGGAACCTCGGACCTTACATACTTTTACGATAAGTTTTTGACCTGGCATGACCCATATTCAAACTTGAACTAAACATCATCTAGATACAACTTCTGACCAAGTTTGGTGAAGATCGAATGAAAGTTTGGGACAGACCGACCAACAGACCGACTCCTATATAGCCCCCATTACCAATGGTAATGGGTGTATAATAATTTGGCATACACACACATGATCCTCTAACAATTCTACCATCAGACACATGACTGAACAATTATATCTTGAATCTGTCAAATGCTGTTTGCTTCTTAAGCCGTGTCATGTAAAAATGTTGCAGCTCCATCCAGCCTGGGCATCCCCTACTGTGCCCAATACTGACTATGAAACCTTGCATGACTTTATAGTGGACAGAGTAGCTCCTCACCAGACTGGGGGATTATGCAGTCTAGTCTGGAGTAGAGGTACGCTGGCAGCTGGTTACCTACACATCTTTTAAATCTTTATTTGTGTCAGTCTCTGGAGAGAAAAAAACAGACTGAATGCATGTGCGTAATGTGTCATCCCAGATTAGCCATGCGCAGGATAATCAGGGACGACACTTTATTTTTGTTAAGAAGATACTTCCTTTAAACAAAAAAAATAGTACAAGCGTCTTCACAGCCTATGACAACTGCACTGGCTAATCTGGGAAAATATTTTACGCTCATGTATAACCCTTTGCATGCTGGGAAATTTGTCGTCTGCTAAAATGTTGTCTGCTGAATTTCTAAAATTAGCATTTTCTTCGAATTTTTTTCTAAGACCACTATCAGAATAGCAAACAGTTTGGATCCTGATGAGACGCCACGTTCTGTGGCGTCTCATCTGGATCCAAACTGTTGCAAAGGCCTTCAAAATCCGGTTCCAGCACTCAAAGGGATAATATCTGGTTTTCCCACAGTGCCGCATATTTTAATAATTCCTATGGACACTTCCACTGTCTGCCTTTCAACTGTCAGAAACCTGAAATATGAAAACAAGACAAATATGATGGCCCTGAGTATCTTACTTTAATTCAACATGTTACTGTAATGAGGTTAAAAGTACCAGGTGGCTTTTAGCATGAAAGTACCGGATCTCGAACCACTAAGACTTCAACATCTCCTACAAACATGTCTATTGAATAAAAAAAAATAAATGGCAACAAAGTTTAGTATTTTAATAATATATACATCAATCTATTAATTTAAATCGGCACAAAGTATGACAAATTCTAGAAAACACTATCATAAATTGTTGTCACCCATATGTTTAAACTGTCATATAAACAAGGTGGCGATGGTGTAGTGGATGAGGTGTCCGTCTAGTGATCGGGAGTTCCTGGGTTCGCTCCCTACCCGGTGAGGGTTCTCATTATCTCCTCCATAGACACCAAGTACTGGTTCTTCCCAGAAAACGGACTCACCAGTGTCCATATCTGCCTATAATAGGCCTTCCTGTAATAGTCAGCAACTGACTGTAGGAAGTATGAAGTAGAAGTAGAAGTCATGGCGGTGTAAACAAAACTGACCTAATCTCGGACTCAAGTAAATCTATAGAACCCAAAGAAAAAATGCAGTTACTAATGGCAAAAATACAGTCAACTTCTGGAAATATGTTCTGGAAATATGTTCTAAAAACATGTACAACATTATTTAATTAATCAAACAATATAAAATAGTCTACTCTTCAGTTTTGTGACATGGGCAAATGAAAGTGTCATGAAGACGAATCACTGTTTGTGGACAACAGTACTTTAAGTGTACCCAATGAAAACAAATTGTTGCACAACACTGGGCCCATTCGGTGAACACCAATGAGGCACAGTTGGTGAGTTTTCTTGGCTGGAACCGGTTCCAGACACAGCATTTGTCTTCATCCGTTGTTTTTTCATCAGAACTTGAACCTGTATCATGGAAATGGTTGGTGTGTAAAGGACCTGGAATCGGCTCTTGTGTTGCTTCACTGACCTGCTTCACTGTTGATTTAGCTGCTTATGTTTTTTGTTACAAGCCTTTTTTGCTTCTTTTGCTTTTCTTTTTGTTGCTGATGTTTGCTGTTCATTTAATTTTGGCTCTGCTTTCTCCCTGATCTCCTCTACAGGTGGATGTACTACGTTAACCGATACCAAGTTCCTTGATTAGTTTGTTTTTTTATTTTGGTTGATTTTTTTTTATTGGCATCAATGACAGATTGCAAGTTATTGAAATATTCATCAACAGACGACTGTGTTGTTGCCTCTGCCTGGTAGAAAGACAATGATCGTGGTTTCACAACCTTCAACTCGGGCCACCTTTGTTTAAAACCTTTGAACCATCTCACTGTGAGGGGCTTATCTGGTGATCTTTTGCCTAAGTATGCAGCAAAGTTGCTGGCTTTGTCCACAATTTCAGTTACTGTGTAGCCGTATCCAAGGTTAGACATAGTTTTGATATGCTCCACAAATTTGGCCTCCTCTTCTAAACTGAAAAGTGGAGCAGGGCCTGGTTTTAATGTATCTGGATCAACCCGGCCTTTCACCCGGTCACAAAGAGTTGAATGCGGGACCCCATACTGTCTGGCTGCTTTTTTAATTGGCATTCCGGTTTCTTTCACCAACATGTATGCATTATATAATGATGATGATGAATAGCCTTCATATTTCACTCTTCGATTGATTGGTCGCTTTAATGGCTTGGGCTGAAAAAAACAACATAAAAACAACCTATTGTATGAATAAATAGTGCAGAAACGGACTGGACCTTTTGAAACGACCTGTAAAGACTATCTGCTAAATCAGCAATGTGATGTGTCACATGATCGTCACGTGACATTTTGATGCAGACAACAAGCGACTTCCTGCCAGTATAAATTCCTTTTTATCCCCCGCCAAAGGCGGAGGGATATTGTTTTGGCGTTGTCCGTCCGTCCGGCTGTCCGTCCGTCCGGCTGTCCGTCCGTCCTTCCGTCCGTCCGTCCGTCCGGCACTTTTGTGTCCGGATCAATATCTTGGAAGTGCTTTGGCGGATTTCATTGAAACTTGGTATGAGTATATATATATGCATAAGAAGATGATGCACGCCAAATGGCAATGTACACCATCTGTTAATAATGGAGTTATGGCCCTTGGTATCTTGAAAAAATGCTTTTTACTATAGGCACTTTTGTGTCCGGAGCCATATCTTGGAAGTGCTTTGGCGGATTTCATTGAAACTTAGTATGAGTGTATATATAGATAAGACGATGATGCACGCCAAATGGCATTGTACACCANTAACAAGGTTTTACTATAGCCATATAGGGAAAAGTGCCCCGCCCCTGGGCGGCCATGTTTTTTATCCAACCGAAACCATTTTTGAACTTGTCCAAGATTTTATTGGGACACATGTTCCCACCAAGTTTCATGAAGATTGGACTAAAAATGTGACTTCTAGAGTGTTAACAAGGTTTTACTACTATAGCCATATAAGGAAAACTGCCACGCCCCCTGGCGGCCATGTTTTTCATCCAACCGGAACCATTTTTAAACTTGTCCAAGATATTATTGAGACACATGTTCTGACCAAGTTTCATGAAGATTGGACAATAAATGTGATCTCTAGAGTGTTAACAAGGTAAATGTTGACGCCGCACGACGCACGCCGCACGACGGACAAAAGGCGATCACAATAGCTCACCATCAGCACGTTGTGCTCAGGTGAGCTAAAAAATGAGTACAAGTGTCTTTACAGATTGGCCTATCACAACTGCACTGGCTAATCTGGGAAAATATTTTACGTTCATGTATAATATCTGGTTTTCCCACAGTGCCGCTAATTTTAATAATTCCTATGGACACTTCCACGGTCAAACTGCCTTTCAACTGTCAGAAACCTGAAATATGAAAACAAGACAAATATGATGGCCCTGCGTATCTCACTTTAATTCAACATGTTACTGTAATGAGGTTAAAAGTACCAGGTGGCTTTTAGTGTGGAAGTACCGGATCTCGAACCACTAAGACTTCAACATCTCCTACAAACATGTCTACTGAATAAAAAAAATAAATGGCAACAAAGTTTAATATTTTAATAATATATACATCAATCTATTAATTTGAATCGGCACAAAGTATGACAAATGGAAGAAAACACTATCATAAATTGTTGTCACCCATATGTAGAAACTGTCATATAAACAAGGTCGCGGTGGTGTAGTGGATGAGGTGTCCGCCTAGCGATCATAAGTTCGTGGGTTCGCTCCCTACCCGGTGAGCGTTCTCATTATCTCCTCCATAGACACCAAGTACTGGTTCTTCCCAGAAAACGGACTCACCAGTGTCCATATCTGCCTATAATAGGCCTTCCTGTAATAGTCAGCAACTGCCTGTAGGAAGTATGAAGTAGAAGTCATTGCGGTGTAAACAAAACTGACCTAATCTCGAACCCAAGTAAATCTATAGAACCCAAAGAAAAAATGCAGTTACTAGTGGCAAAAATACAGTCAACTTCTGGAAATATGTTCCAAAAAACATGTACAACATTATTTAATTAATCAAACAATATAAAATAGTCTACTGTTCAGTTTTGTGACATGGGCAAATGAAAGTGTCATGAAGACGAATCACTGTTTGTGGACAACAGTACTTAAAGTGTACCCAATGAAATCAATTTGTTGCACAACACTGGGCCCATTTCGTCAACACCAATGAGACACAGTTGGTGAGTTCTCTTGGCTGGAACACAGCATTTGTCTTCATCCATTGTTTTTTCATCAGAACTTGAACTTGTATCATGGACATGGTTGGTGTGTAAAGGACCTGGAATCGGCTCTTGTGTTGCTTCACTGACCTGCTTCACTGTTGATTTAGCTGCTTTTGTTTTTTGTTACAAGCCTTTTTTGCTTCATTTGCTTTTCTTTTTGTTGCTGATGTTTGCTGTTCATTTAATTTTGGCTCTGCATTCTCCCTGATCTCCTCTACAGGTGGATGTACTACGTTAACCGATACCAAGTTCCTTGATTTTTTGATTTTTTTATTTTGGTTGAATTTTTTTTTATTGGCATCAATGACAGCTTGCAAGTTATTGAAATATTCATCAACAGACGACTGTGTTGTTGCCTCTGCCTGGTAGTTAGACAATGATCTTGGTTTCACAACCTTCAACTCGGGCCACCTTTGCGTAAAGCCTTTGAACCATCTCACTGTGAGGGGCTTATCTGGTGATCTTTTGCCTAAGTATGCAGCAAAGTTGCTGGCTTTGTCCACAATTTTAGTTACTGTGTAGCCGTATCCAAGGTTAGACATAGTTTTGATATGCTCCACAAATTTGGCCTCCTCTTCTAAACTGAAAAGTGGAGCAGGTCCTGGTTTTAATGTTTTTGGATCAACCCGGCCTTTCACCCGGTCACGAAGAGTTGAATGTGGGACCCCATACTGCCTGGCTGCTTTTTTAATTGGCATTCCTGTTTCTTTCACCAACATGTATGCATTATATAATGATGATGGTGAATAGCCTTCATATTTCACTCTTCGATTGATTGGTCGCTTTAATGGCTTGGGCTGAAAAAAAAAACACATCATATAAACAACCTATTGTATGAATACATAGTGCACAAACGGACTGGAACTTTTGAAACGACCTGTAAAGACTATCTGCTAAATATAACAACAATGTGACGTGTCACAAGGTCGTCACGTGACATTTCGATGCAGACGACAAGCGACTTCC
>VMBQ01006505.1:0-11898 GCA_007657795.1 Dreissena rostriformis | reverse complement strand
ATAAGAGGATGATGCACGCCCGATGGCATTGTACACCATCTGTTAAAAACAGAGTTATGGCCCTTTGTATCTTGAAAAAATGCTTTTTACTTTAGGCACTTTTGTGTCCGGAGCCATATCTTGGAAGTGCTTTGACGGATTTCATTGAAACTTGATATTTGTATATATTTGGATAAGAGGATGATGCACGCCAAATGGCATTGACGGATTTCATTGAAACTTGATATAAGTATATATATGGATAAGAGGATGATGCACGCCAAATGGCATTGTACACCATCTGTTTAATTTAGTGTATATTAACATTGAATGTTTTTGTGGAAAACGCACAACTTTTTAATTCACCTAAATAAATATTGAAGGCTCAAGAACCTTCCTCTGTCTTAGTTTTGAGTTATTGTCCTCTGTCCGTCCATCTGTCAGTATGTTCGTCTGTCCGATTTGCAACCATCCTCAAACAAAGCATATGTTGCGGGGGATATCAATTCTACGAATTTGCTTGTTTCCATTCAAGTTAAATGATACTTTCTTATTGTCCAAACATTATTCATATTGATAGAAAAAGGTCGTATAATATCATAATCTGATATATAATCTTTAGCAAATGTGAGGATTGGGACACTGCTTATTGTCATGCATTTACTATAAGTCTGGGTGACTAAGTTGAAGGCAGTTTTGTTAAGACCTAGCAATAATAAGACAAATAAACAACATGATGATGACCGATATTGAAAAATGGGAAGGAAATGCACTGAATTCTCCCCCAAATGGCTATATGTTGAATTGCTACACACTTGATTGTTTTTCATGCTCCCAAATTCACCTGAACCTCAGCCACAGTTATCCCAAAGACATATGCCATGTTTACTTACTTCTGTCAAACACGAGAGGTGCACCTGGTCCTACAAGCATTGCTACGGCCCCAGCCCCTCCCGTACACCGGGCGTTGCCGGTTGCATATACTGCGATGTCACCAGCGACTACCAGTGCCAGACGTCCTGCAACACAACTGGCATAATCATTTTCCAGTCTAAACTATTCCAAGAGACATGTGGAATGTTATCCATTCAGGCTAGCAAAGAAAATTTGGTAACATATTTATGGTCTAACGAGTAAAAACTTCACCCCAAAACTTTTTCTGTGGCTTGTTTCCACTTAAGACAGTATCACACAATAAAAGACTCTGGTAAGTTGATTAAAACAATTTATATAAAGGTTGCAAAAGGTGGGAAAGACTGGATTTTAGAAGTTAGGGTAAAATTCATTTTATTTCTTCGTCCCCACATTTTTATAACTTATCATTCAAATCAAAAATGGGTAAATTTTAACAGGACAGTACGTCCTGTAAACTTGGAAAATGTACAGAACCTCACCTTTTTTTTTTAGAGAGATTAAAGAACTGTCACCGAAAACCATTACAGTAGATATTAAACAAGTTAATGACTAGGTTATGAAAGATGCATGTTAAGTCTTAGATGCTATTTTTTTTTACAATAATATGTTTTCTATGTGTGATTTAATGTTATTGTTAAAGTGATTGAATGTCATTTGTGTTATTACAGCTTTATATTTCAATATTAATTTTATGAAATCAATAAACTATAAATTACATGTCACCATCAATAGTTATTGCAGAGACGTAGATAACATTTCTGGTTATTGTCGGATATAACACATATACACAAAAACTTGCAGAATAGTTATTTGCATTTTATTTTATCATAACCATAACGTTTTTCGAGTCCACACAATATTTCTAATTAACTTATAACATTTCCAGGACATGACAAAGTCCATTCCGTCAGGACCCCACCCCCATTTGGGGCCCTGGAGATAATCCCCAAGTGTATGTCCTGTGGGTTAGATCCTCCCACTGAATGTATACCAATTCTACAAATGTATATTGGGCAGCTTAATTACATACATGTTTTAGATGCATTTGACAACCTTTACCAATATGGTAAAATTTTAAACTAGATGTAAACATAAATGAAAATATCGTTAGTGTTCTTTCTTGTGTTCTTTGTGGCATTATAAATGCCAAATTTGAAGTTATTATTAATTGTTCACGGTTTCAGTTGATGCAAAATCGTGCTTTTTGAATTTTCTCATTTTTAATGCTACAAAATAAACTCCTTGTATTATATTTTTTAACTTGTTTGTTGAACTTCAAAAGCAGATCATTCACATTTATCATTTACAATACTTTACAGATATGTTCAGATTATTGACCATTTTTATTGTAATTTTTCTTATTACTTTTCTTATTTTTAAGATTTTTAAGAGGACTCATTGATTCCAAAAACTGCCTAAAATTCTGATTGTAATACCCAGTAGTTCATAACTTATAATGATTCTAAGGGTTGGAAAATGCCTTAACAGATATCAATAATGTTGCATTTAATTAGTTACATATAAAGAAAAAACAGTATCATAAACAAACAAAATTTAATTCTTTTTCAGGTCTATTTTGTTATCGGAAAATTGGTCCTGTAAAATTTTACCAACATACCGGACTTTTAAAGTTTTAACAGCACTGTGGTCACGGACCATGTTTGGATAAAGCTGATTTGTCGCCACACAGTAATTAAAGGCCCCTGTCCCCAACAGTCCAAAAACAAGAGATGTGTTTGTCAGAAATACAATGCCCTCAACTGCGCCGCTTTGAAAAAAAAAAGAAAAAAGTTTGAGCTTTGACCTTGAAGGATGACCTTGACCTTAACCTTTCACCACTTAAAAATGTGAGGCTCCATGAGATACACATGCATTTACCAATTTGTTTAATTATTTTTTTACCTTTGACCTTGAAGGATGACCTTGACCTTTCACCACTCAAAATGTGCAGCTTCATGAGATACACATGCATGCCAAATATCAAGTTGCTATCTTCAATATTGCAAAAGTTATGACCAACGTTAAAGTTTTCAGACGGACGCTCAGGCTGACGGACAGACCGACGGACTGACAGTTCAACTGCTATATGCCACCCTACCGGGGGCATAAAAATGCAGATAGGGTAGAAGCAGCAAATATTTTATGTCCTAATGTACCAAAGACAAAAAGAAAGCATGAAACCTACCATCCCAGGAACTTGACTCGATCCAGTTAACAGCATTAAACAGAGCGGACGTTCCACCATAACAGGCATTGGTTGTGTCAATACCCTCGATGCATGTGTTTCCACAGGGCTCAAAGAGCTGCATCAGCACTGTCTTCACACTTTTAGACTTGTCTAAAATTGTTTCAGTTCCCACTTCCAAACGACCAATATCAGAGTATAAAATGTTGTTCTTTTCCATGAGGTTTTGAACAACTGTCAAACACAACGAATGGACATCTTCCTGATCTGAACAAAAACCCATCTTTGCCTGGCCAAGTCCGATCGTGTATTTGCCCTTTGAAACTTGGTCAAAGTCCTCAAGTTTATCTTGGTCCACATACTGCGATGGGAAATATACCTCAATGGCTAAAATCCCAACATCTTTGGGCCATTGTGGATTCTCCATGTTTGTGTTGTTGTTTTTTCTTTTTACAGATGCCTGCTCACATGCAGTGATAAGCTAACAGACCTGAAATCATTTATGGTAATAAATCATTTAATTAAAATTATACAAGCGAGTTGATGATATTTACCCTAATTAACACATCAAGGTCTTTGTGTTGTAGTTGATAAGGTGTAGGTCTAGAATTAATAATATATTGATTGTATTTCTCAAAAGATATATATGCGACGGAGGAAAATAACCATTAAATAAAATGTTTCAGTAAAGTGCATGCAAAGATTGCACAAGATGAATTCTTTCCTGTGCAATCTACAGTGCTTATCAACAGCTCAGAATTTGACAGAAATTCAGAAATGTATATCTACACACTCAGTGACAAATTAGAAATTTGAAAGACTAGTGACAATGTAGTTTTTCACAATGTTTATACAATATCTTTGAGTAGAATGTCAATAAGAAGACTTTAAAAATGTGTTATTCACTCGTCACAGGCCTTGGATAACAAGTTGTGCTTTAAACAAAACTGGATGTGTATTAAATGTGAGTTTTAAATGAGAAGGCACTCAACTTACTTCACAATTTTTTTTTCCAACTTTTATCTTCCTTTTCAAGACACATTAATTTATAAATCGATACACGTTAAGCAAGGTCGTTCACAGCAATGTCAAAATTTAATGTATCTTTCACTTACATTTATAGATTAAGCCCATATCTTAAAATAGAAAAGTACAGATTGCATTGGAAAATTGAAGCAAATCGCGACTATTTTAAACCGTTCGTCACATGCATGAGTAATTCTGTCGCTTATTTTACACATGACAGCAAATACCGGGTCGCGAAAATAAGTGACACATGTGTTGTTCATGTTTACATCACGTGCAATACTTTAAACCGAAAGAAAATGAATGCAAATAAAGTCATCGGTGAGATTGTACGTGTTCACCAAGAGCGAATTTATTTAGATAAGCTGATTGTTATTGAGAATATTTCAACATATAATAGATAATAGAGGTTTCGATAGTTACACCGTATATTTTCATCAGACTGATATTACTCATTAAACGACATGTTCGGTGTAATCGAGAATCATTAATCGAGGCCTCACTATAACGCCGACGAGAAAACGCTTTGGATAACGTTGGAAAACGCATGCAGAATGAACAAAGAAGTAAAACGCAGACGGCGATCTCGGTCCGTAAATATGGTGTTTTATGTACTTTTATTATTTTATGTTTTATTTCTAAAATTAAAAATACCGAATAAATGATAAAATACTCATATAATGTTCAAATGAAGTCATCGGTGACATTGCACGCGTCCATCACAGGCGAAAAAATATGTAAGCTTGTTGTTACTGAGAATATCAAGAAATATGTTTGATAATAGATGTTTCGATAGTTACACTGTATATTTTCGTCAGACTAATATTACTTATTAAAATTAATGTTCAATGTAATCGAGAATGGGTCTCACTATATATTATATCGGATTTGAATAAAAAGTTCTTCTCTTTCTATAACGCAGACGAGAAAACGCATTGGATAACGTTGGAAAACGCATACAGTGTGAACAAGAAGTAAAACGCAGACGGCGATCTCGGTCCGTTAATATGGTAGTTAATGTACTTTTACAGAGAACTATAGGTCCCTGTTTTATTATGTTATGTTGTATTTTTAACATTAAAAATACCGAATAAATAATCAAATACTCATATAATTTTCAACATACTCTGTTGGGTGTTTTACAAAATAATGCGAACAATGAAGGACAAGACTATTGCCAAGCAATATATGTCCCCTACCGGCGCCACCATTGTCAGATTTATTTTATTTTATTTATTTTTTATTTTTTTGTTGCCATAGCAACCAGAATTCTTGACGTAGGAACAAAATGAAATGACGTGCATAATGTCCATATTGCCATCTATCCATGTTTCAAATTTCATGAAAAAATATGAAGAACTTTTAAAGTTGTCGCAGGATCCAAAAAGTGTGACGGACTGACTGACTGACACACACACACACACACACACACACACATAGCGCAAACCATAAGTCCCCTCCGGTGAAACCGGTAGGAGGCAAAAAAGCAGGCGACGATCGGTGTCTGTAAATATAGTGAATACTTGGTTTGTTTGTTGTTGTTTTTTTTTCACTTTTATTTTTCTTTGAAATTTTCATAAGCAATCAAATATTCAATTTTATAAAAATTTAACTTAAATTGTTTTTAATGAACTTATTAAAAGAAATACTTTATTAATAAACAAATACAATATATGTCGGTGTAAACAGAGGAGAATAGTATTATGTTCATAAAATATAAGGTCACGACATTTTTTATTTAGAATTTTGTTGGTGCGTTCCTGTACGCATTTATAAGTAAAAGTACTGACATAAATGTTACATTGGTGTGAGGAAACAACGCGAGAATTATCGAACGCGAACACAATGAACGCATTCTTTGTTTTCGTTATGCAAGTATGATTATTAATAACAAGGTTTTTATGAATGTATGCTTAGTGATATAAATTTACAACAACATAAATAGTAAGTGCATTCAACTATTGACCATGTATAGGTTGTTACACGGCTATGATGCTCATGGTCCCGTACGTATAAGCACACCTTCGACTGCATTGGCCCGAGGTTTGCAGCAATAAGTTTGAATACACGCTCAGTCCTTTTTCTTCACAATAACTAGATACACCATTAATGTTAAATGCACGCGAACAAATACAGAATGTGTATATCGTTATGGAAATTAACGTAAATTATCAATATCATATGATTTAGTTATGCTAAAATAAAATTGATATATCATAATTAATCGTTTATACATACAAGTATATCAATCATTCAAGCATCGGTTCATGACATATGTTACTGTATATATATTCCGGTTTATGGATAACCAACTACGTTTATATGTAGTATTGCACATTTCGTTTTCAGAAGCACCCTTTACCCTTTTGGAGCTTACATTTTCGAAATACACATACCGGGTATCCTCACAGTGACCCGAATTCTAATTTCAGAGACATAACATGCACAGCAAAAACTAATTTTGAACCATATCTTAATATTTCAGCTATTTATCTTTTACCTATCTGCAAAGCCAAGTTTAGATATACCGTTAAGCCATCTCCTATGCTATGAATCGATTCTACTTTAAACGTGAAAAGTCGATTCTACGATAAAGAATACTCGACATTACGCTGATGATAATGTGACATTACGAACACGCGATACTACGACCGTGCGATAATGAAAGCGCGATATAATGTCGCGTTATCCATATCGTAATATCATGTTTGCGTTATCGTAGAATCGAGATTTCGCTCTGTTATAATTGTAAGATATAGTATCGCGTTAAAAAAATCTACACTAAGGCGATGGCTTAACGGAATTCCAAATGTTAGCGATCTCAATCAGGCCATTGTCCGTAGTCGTAGTACGGTTTTCTATGTGGCCATGCGTGGTTTCACCTTTGGATTTCCAGCGCGAAAACACGATATGCAGAAGCTAAATTACGATGCGATAACGCGAGATCACGATGCGATATCACGATAGTAATATCGTTATCTTTCTACGTCGCATCGCGATTTTGTGTTATCGCCCTTCTTTTTTTTAAACGTCGGAAATGCGACAACACAATGCAAGAACACGCTCTTAATGTCGATATCTCGCATCGTATTCTCGCATGCAACCTCTAATCGTGATTTCATGATCTCACATCGTATTCTCAAACCTTCGGATTGTTATCTCGCCACCTCGCATCGAACACATCGCATCGCGAATACATAAGACGATCGCACAATAACACGATGCGAGGCCTCAAAACCACGATGCTATATTACGAGATAAAGATGCGGGATAGCGACACAACGATGCGCGATCTCGATATTACGGTGTCTTCGCATTGTGATCCTGTGTTCTCGCCCTAGACTTTTCCATAGGTCGAAAATGCGAGAAAACGATGAGAAAACACGGTATTAGTATCGCGATCTCGCAAGATTGCATCGATAATTCCTACTATCGACTTGTTGATTACGAGGGCGAGAACGCGATAACACGAAGCAACTACACGAAATTACGATGTGACGTCAAGAAAATACGATGAGAGATTGCGAGAAAGCGAAACAACCATGCGATATTACGATTAATATCGCGATGTCGCATCATGTTCTCCCATTGCTGTATTGACTTCTTATATAAAATCTATACCGGTAGTCTCATTGCGCAGTGAATACGTGAGTCAGTAGGATGGATATATTAGAAACCACACTCAAAAAGTGGAATTATTTGTATAAGATGTACAAGGTTCATTGTCCCTACATAAAAATAATGTATTTGTGTTATAAACGAAAATATTGGAGAAAATATAGAGTAAAAGCAGTTTTATATGAACCAATTGTTAACTATGGACTTTTGTTGGAAAATGTGAATGCAAACGAATTTTAAAATATAATTGATAATATATGATACGTTTANGCAGTAAAAAAAAAGTGCATTGTGGGTAAGCAAGTTGCGGTTGTAAATGCCTTGTCTTTGACAGCGCGTATGAATATCTTTTAAGTGATTCGGCTAATTTGCATAGTTATATAACTAGTGAAATAACACCCGTGTAATAAACAAAATTGAGCATTACGTTATTTCACTCCTGGAGCGTAAGTCATGTTATAAATATATATATACATTTCTTTGATTGAAAATCATTAATCGGAATCGTTAAACGTTCAAAGCGGTTGTAACTGTTTTCATCGATAATTTAGCAAAAACGTGTATTACCGAAATAGGTTTTTTACTTAGACACGAATGCAAAAGCCGGTGTGGTGTAACGTGTTTTCTTTTTGCCACTAGAGGTCCGGGGTTCGATCCCCAGGAAAAGTAGATTTTTTTTTCATTGCTACATTTATTTTAAACTATTCCAAATAATACAGTTTTGTAAGTAAATTAATTATATGATATTTTTCAAAAATACAAAAATCTGTAAACAAGTCCCTTTTATGATCTACGACTTTTTCAAAGATTTATATCACTGTGTGAATATTCCGAGCAAATAGACCATCGTAGTATTACTACTATTAATTAGGTCATTTGTATACAAAAGCGTCTTACGAACGAGACAAACTATGTTTTAACCTTTTATTGGTTTAATTCGAGTATATATCAATAAAAAGCTGCAATGGGGCAAACATACGTCAAGCAATCGTCCACTGATGCCACTATCATGCAAAAGACAACAGAATTGCCATTCAAAAATAAATGTATTATTTATTTCAGCCGGTACGATATGTATGTATCCCCTACATAATTCTTGCAAGTTCGTTATGGATTTCCCTCAACCAGATCGCAATTTCCGCGGACTGATCGTATTTATCGATACGCTGAAAACCCTCGCTACCGAAGTAACCATCATCGTCCTGGATGGAGACCAGAAATTCACCGAGTCCGATCGCTAGACGCCGAAACTTGGTTTCCTTGGTTACCCCTGCTACCAATGCAGCTGCGTACGCCACTTTGTGACTATAACAAAAGGTTACCATGGATTCGTGACATGTCAAGGCGAAATCAAGGATCTGCTTGGCACTCTCAAGGAAGCGTTGATCTTGAGTGGCTTGGAACAGCTTTGTCATGAAGATACCATGGTAACCAATGAAGAAATACAGCTGTTTGGGATGGTCTCTATGAACGGAGTAAAACGGTTTTATGTTCGGCGGAGCTGATGTTAAAATGTCGCCAGTTTGCGCATTGGCTCGCAGATATATCTGTTCGTCCTTATTTGGTTGTAATTTCATAAATGTCAGAAGACCTTCCCCGCAATTCTTGGCCAAATCAACGTCTGAAAAAGATTATTTTTTACATTTTTTTATCATTATCAATTTGATTTGTTACGAATAAGTTTCTAAAGTAGCTATAGATTTGTTTACTTAGATACAGCCATTATTTTATCAGAAACCATCACGTGATTTGTTCAATACTTAAGATGTACACATGTACTTTGCAATCAGAGTAGGGATCTACCCGAGCCCTCATGACCGCTTGGCGGACACCATAACCACCACAGCGCAATCCTTTCAGTTTCTTAAGGTGTCGTAGGTTGAAAACTCATAAAACCCGATATTGTGACACCAAACCAAATTCATGACAGACATTTATAAACAAATTATCATACCTCCCATATATAATGCTAGTAGGCCAAGGTGTGAAGTGGAAAGAATGTCAACTGTTGTGTCCTTGTCCACATTTTCAAACGCCTCTGTTACACAGACCATCTGATGATCTGGATGGTAAAACCGCTTGCAGAATTCGTACGCCGGATATGAAATGTCGAACCTTAAAGGCGTAAGAGAATATTGGTATAAAGAAAACGTGAATAATCACCGGATAAGTGAGACAAACTAGAGAAACTCTTAAATTGACATATGCACATATCCAACCACGTCACACGATATAATAGTCTTTCAAGTAACCAGAAAATGACAAACCAAAGAACTGCCTCCCATTAACACCATACCACCCCCTCAATACCAAGCATATGAGCCTCATTCTGAGAAAACCAGGCTTACTGCATGTGCGTAAACCTTCGCCCAATCCGGGACAACACTTTACGCACATGTATTAAGCCCAGTTTTCCCAGAACGAGGCTCATATGTCCCACACCTGCCAAGTCTCTGTGCTGCCATGGCGACCCAGACATTCATGTAGGTCCAGAAGTGGCTCATGGGGAAACAGGAGCTCTTCCGGTCCCGGTCCGCCTTGTCTGCATACGACAGGAAGTCGCCGTCTGGCTGAGATCATTTTTGTAAAGGTAAGTTTATTTACTATTTACTATCGGCAAAACAGTCTAAAATAAAAAAAAACATACGCCATGTAGAGCTGTTTAAACTTCTTTATTGATAAAGTGATTGTGTATGTTTTCGAGGTTATGAATGTTCTTCCTCGAATTAAGCAGCATTATGTTATGATACAAAGTGTGTGTCCTAGAACCCTTGTCTAACTTACTGGAGCATTACAAATGCCGAATAAAAGCTGCGATTCCATCTTGCTAACTTTAATATATTTAATTTGTATTGAGTCTTGCGCTGTGGTGATGATGGCATGGAAACAGAGAAAATTAGAATAATGAACCGACTATTAGGTATATGAAACTATCCGTTATAACTTCTAACAAGAGTGCCAACTTGTCATATAATACGCCCGTTTAAACGCCTGGATAACATTGATCTGTGAAAGATGTATACGTTTCTTGTAGAAAAGATTCCGAAGTGCTTCACGAGGTCTGGGTGGTTATAAACTATCTGTCTATTCCAGGCATGAATATTGGTCGATTGTGGAAGAAGCTATAATAGGGTAGATGAGCGGCGCAGAACAAAGGAATGAAGACAACAACTACTTGATAAAGATGATCGCATTGCAAAAACGTATAACCCAGAATATGAAATCACTACCAATCACCAATCATGAATAAAAACACGCTGAAGAAGCTTAAATCAGACAAAAAATATAAATTACAAATAATTTAATAATACAAAAAAAAGAACACAGTGAAATAACAGGACCACTTTTTCGTTGCTTTAATCACCTGCATGAAATCACGCTTGATCCTGTCTAACAACGAATGGGCAGCTGAAGAGTGACCGGAAATGAACAGCAGTGTTGGTAACTTGTATTGCGAACACAAGTCTGACGTCACGTCCGGGTCACGTAGAGCGCCACGAGCATCCAGTTGCTCAGATAACAATCGTGCAGTTTTCCTACTTGCTTTGATAAATTTGTCCATCTAAAGCAAACAAAAACATAAACACGTTTCAATAATACATGGAAAATAATCAACGCGCGCTTATTCTAAAAAAATGCCAATTAAAGTATTGACCAGTAGACCTTAATGCTTGCTAAATCAAGATGTGAGTTGAAAAACTTCAGTGGTAAATTATAATTTACATATGGGTAAAATGTTAACTATATTTATTTCAAATACAGGTATCGACTGTATGACTTTTTATGATATGATGTTTACACTGGGGCTTATTAATGGACTAGTTTTTCAAATAGTTTACCAGTAACATTTTTACTGTTTTCATAACATACACTCTCATAAAAAGGAGAACGTTCGAAATTCAATTTTACAGACATTCGAGGTCCCGATTATATTTAGTTTCACCAATCCAAATAATTAGACATAGTCGGTCGAATATGATTTTGCTAGGATTTTTTTATGATAATGTTATAGAACACTTTCTATACGCGCTTATATACACCACTCTTTGCCAAACCAGTGGGCGGAGTCTAAATTATGCAGGTGCGCGTGACGTCATTCGTAATCTCTTGTTCATATCATGTTACGGTTTAAGAATAGTATGAAGACTAATATAGATATCAATATGTTTTCTCAT
>VMBQ01006504.1:40629-54923 GCA_007657795.1 Dreissena rostriformis | reverse complement strand
AACCTTACCGCAGGTGGGGTTCGACCCGTCCCAGGTCAATCCGTTCTGGCACGTTCGCGTCCTTATGCCACTCAACGTGTATCCGACGTTACAAGAGAACGTTGCCACGGTTCCGTCACTGTTCACTAACACACTTCCGCTCGCAGGCGTCGGCGGGACTGCACAGTCTGGAAAGGCAGGTCAGTGCCATGATATTGTTGAAATGGTGTGACATATTTATAAAACTTGAAATAGTAGTAGTATATTTAAAAACATATTTTACAAGAATTTATAATAAACGAGACTATTTAAGATTTCTGTCGTTCGAAACATTGTCGCAGTGCAGTGACATTTCTCACTGGGTTTTCATTGTTAAATACATTGTTAAATATATTTCCAAAAACAATTTAGAAAGAAACCTCATTTTAAACTCAAAATAGCAAAATAGCAAAATGATAACAATACGTGCAAATATGCTTAAACAGGTATAATATTTGTCACACAAGTACGTACTGCAAAACGGTTCAGCCCCGGACCACTTGTTGTCTGCCTGGCAGACACGTGACACATTGCCCCACAACGTGTAACTCGCCTGACACGTGTATGTCGCTGTCGTCACGGAGCCGCTCGTTGCTATGGCGACGTTACCACGTGGCGGATTGCTGAGTGTTTCACACTTTTCTGGTTGTATACGAAATATAAGACATACATTTTATATTTAGTAATGTAATTAATTCCTTTTATATTTGATTAACATACACTTTTGTGATTAGTATTGTATATAAGTGATTATATAATTAAAAAGCGTGTTATTTTGTTATTATTTAATTGTTTACATACAGTGTATTTTGAATAATTTCACCAAAATGTTCTTACGGTTTTATATTCGAATGCATACATGTACCTTCTTTTCTTTAAATAACAGTTCTGCTACACAGTTCGGTTGTATATGATTCGAAAACAAAATGTACTTACGACAGGAAGCTGAAATGGATAAAATGAAATTATAAACATCCATTCAATTTCAATATGCGTTAAAGACAACACATACTGCATGAAGTCCGTTCTAGAAAACTTGAGATACTTTTTACCTTTATGTACTCTCACAAAAGTGATAAGTACTCGGTTCAATAACATTTAAGTCATAAAAATAAAGGTCCACCAGAATCGATGTACATGTATTTGTTTTATATTTGATATTTAACATCATGACTATCTGTTATAACGTTTTATACGCAAAGCAACTAACTACCGGGTTTGGTATTAACAAGTTAAGTTCACCCAAAGAAAGAAAATATAACGACCTATACCTAACCTACTCACGCTTTGTCTGGGTGAGCTGTTTCAAGGGCTTAGTGCGCATTTATATTTATGCCAGTAACTGACAACTGCTCTACTTGTAAACTGTCATATAAAGGATTTCATGACCAATCCCAAGACCAGTTATGTGGTCGAAATCCGCAATTCTCGGATTTTTAATCCATCTCTCTACTTATAAAGACAGCATACCTCCTCGTGATGACAACGTCGTCAGCTGTCCACCTAACATGATTCCGGCATGCGTTGTAACAAACGCTCCCGGCGTTTGCCCCGAACGGCACTGCTGTGGAGCAACGGAAGCGGCACTGGCGTTCGACCAGACGGCCTGAATGCAGGACAAATGCTCTTAGACTATGGGCACAACACATGCATGACATACACTGCGCAAGTAGAACAAATAGTTCGCAAACAGTATTAAAACAATAACGGACGAAAGGACGCTCATTGCAGCTTAATTGAGCAAGCGAGCTGGATAATTTATTCACTTACCATGCAAGCGTATCTGTAGAAGTTAGTGTTGTCAATAACGCCATCTGCGTCATTTCCGTTGAAAGTTGTGACGTAATTTGCATCGTTCATGAATACGTTGTTTACGCACCACACCGTGTCGGACTCTTAAATAATTGACTACAGTGACACCTACAGCTTATGCCTACACTACACATATGTATGCAGTTTAACTATTATGATCATAACGCCCATAAGAAATCACCATTCAGCTTTACTACCTTATCTAGTTCAAAACGCCATAATAACACAAAACGCAATATTTATACACACATTGCGATACGGCGTTCGAAGCAATGACTCATAGGCGTGATTTTTTTGTACAAATCCAATTCCATCAACTTCAAATTCAAAACTAGGTCAACAACACTTGGAAAGTGGGGCACTTACGTGAGAAGGTCACACTGGTAGAGCATGCTGTATAGTTGAACTTCATGTGTTGCGTATTTGTACACGCGTCTAGCTCTGACGTCGCTGCGGAGCAAGTAAAATACCCTCGGGACGAGAAATGTGTGTAACCATAGCGACCCAGAAATGTATAGGGACAAGTCACTTTTGCAGCGCTTTCACTTCCTGAAAACGAAATGACAGAAGATCATGGTTTCGCCGCATTTGGTAATAGTAGTTGTGGCGGTAGCGGTGGTGGTTGCTGTTGAAGTTATATAATATGAAGTAGTAGTGATGGTAGAAGTTGTAGTGGTGGTGGGGGTGCTGGGGGTGGTGGGGTAGTAATAATACTAGTTGTTTTTATTGTTCATGCATCAGTAAATAGTCGTTGTTGTGTCATTAGTAAGAGAGAAACAACAAATAAACTTAGTAACACTATAAAGTAACACTATACTAACCTACTCGTATGAGCATGTTATACTCCGGACCGGAAGCCCCGTGCGTGTAGTTGCAGATCCTGCTCGGTTCTGTTACGCTATTCACGATGGACAGATACAACCTCTCGGAACCCCAATCCGGAGGCACCTCTGAAATATCGCAAATATATTTTCTCAAACGTTCCATTTATAGCTCAACAATATTTAACTTTTACTAGATAACGCCATTAGCGTAAATAATACGCATTGATTGTTTTCTTTAATCTAATTCTTGTTTCGTGCACGTTACACGCATTTAATGAGGTCATAACAGTATACTTCTTAAAGGCATTCTATAATGGATTGTACAATCACAGTGTATCGATGCTCCGGATGAGCCATGCACTTTATGGGAAAAAGAAGAAGAAATCTTATTTTATATACTAGGAATGGACCTTGATTTATTTGAAATATAAGATAGCTGATAAAGAAGAAATTCTGTCGTTATTGTGAAACTGATCATAAACGGCAACACAATGTGAAAGTAGATTTCATGTCGTGTGTCGTGAACATACGCAGGTTGTATAACTGATACAAGAGGAAAATACTCAGTTTGAAGTAGAACTTATATAAGGGGAAAATAATCAGTTTGATGTAGAACTGATATAAGGGGAAAATACTCAGGTTGATGTAGAACTGATATAAGGGGAAAATACTCAGTTTGATGTAGAACTTATATAAGGGGAAAATACTCAGTTTGATGTAGGACTTATATAAGGGGAAAATACTCAGTTTGATGTAGAACTGATATTAGGGGAAAATACTTAGATTGATGTAGAACTGATATTAGGGGAAAATACTCAGGTTGATGTAGAACTTATATAAGGGGAAAATACTCAGGTTGACGTAGAACTGATATAAGGGGAAAATACTCCGGTTGATGTAGAACTGATATAAGGGGAAAATACTCCGGTTGATGTAGAAATGATATAAGGGGAAAATACTCAGGTTGATGTAGAACTGATATAAGGGGAAAATACTCAGTTTGATGTAGAACTGATATAAGGGGAAAATAATCCGGTTGATGTAGAACTGATATAAAGGGAAAATACTCCGGTTTGTGTCGAACTATATACGGTGAACATATTTGGAATGTTTTCGAACTGAGAACTTACCGTTGCGTATGTAGAACTGATAGGACGCGGTCGTCACTTGTGTTAATGTTATACACAGATATGCGTAATAGTTCGTCGATATGCGTACAAATTCGTTAAAGGAGGTCCGGGTCCTGTAAGGTAAAAAGTAACGTTATTTAAAATAAAAACATTTTGTAGACATTAACGTAAGTCTGGCTATAAGTAGATTTAATAATGGAAAATCAAAAAGGTTTCGGTCGTGTAAAACATTTTATATATTACACACAAATTCGAATTGTTGCCAGTCTAACGAGTAAGTTTAACATTGCAAAAGTGTCTTGCAATCTGACTACGTCTGAAAGACCTTTTGCAATTTTAAAATATGAATTCAAGTGATATTAACATTGCGAATTAACGTATGAGTTTTTCATACTGTGGTAAATGGCGTATTGTTGACAGGTCGCTGGCAATTAAATAAGAGAACATATGCACTGTCATGCGATTTGATATAGATCTTACAGCATAATGAGCGTGCCGTCAGTGGCGAAGTTGGCAGACGACAGACACTCCCAGGCGGAGACTGAGATACCGGTGGATCCCACTGGCCTGAACGCCCACCCGTCCATGTTGGTGCTAGTGAAAGTGATCACTCCCCGTGAGCTGTGCCACTGCGTGTCGCGGACGGCGGTCGGCCACTGACAGGCCCCATCACCTAGGCAACGGACAGTTTGCACAATTTAACATGTTAATGCATGGTATCAATTAACGCCTCGCGTCAGGTAGGACGAAGGTGAAAGGCTTTATAATATGGAATGAAGAACAGGGGAGCTTACTTTTGGAGGGAGTTCAACTGTTAAATATTACTATGCATATACTATGTCGTATGCCATTTATTAATCAACTGCTCAGTTGGAGCAAGGGGATTACAAGTCGTCGGTGGAAATTCATTTGGTAAGAAATACAGGCAAGAATATATTATGTAAATGCAACTTCAATTATTAATTTATACAAGGGATTTAACCTGTCAATGAAACTACAGTTGTTAAGTAAATCAAAGGGATGCTGCAAGTATAGGAAACTTCTTTTTTACTTATAAAAGGGAGTTAATGATTCAATGAAAATACAATTATTAAGTAATTCAAGGGGTGTAACATGTCAATACAATTACAGTTTTTAAGTTATACATGTGATGTATACTGTCTTGAAAATATAATTGCTAATTAATATGTCAACAAAACTACTGTTATTAAGCATTACAATGAATGTAACATGTCATGAACTACACTTCTTAAGTAATGAAATATATGTAACCTGTTAATGAAACTACCCTTGTTTCAGTACTTTAAGTGATGTAAGATGTCAGTGAAAGTACAATTGATCAGAAGTATAACGGATGTCACCTGTTCATGAAACTACAATTATTAAAGGGGCCGTCCAACAGATTGGTAAATTGACAAAATTAAAAAAAGTTGTTCAATATTCGCAAATTTTCGCGTTTGTTATGATATTTTTGAGGAAATAGTAATACTGACCATTTACAATGCTCTTAAATATCCATTATATGCATCTTTTGACGATTTGAAAACCTCAAAATCATAAAGCGTCGTTCGACGCGAAACGATTGAATAATTTGGAAAGTTCTGTTATTGTCGCTATATTTTGTTAAACTACGAGGATTGCTTATATATGGTATAAAATACGGCTATCGCACATACTAGTCAGGATGGCCGAGCGGTCTAATTGGTTTTTACTCCAGGACCCCGATGGTCACTGGTTCGAGCCCTGATGAGGTTTACTTTTTTTTTCCTTTTTAAATTGTATTCTTGTTTTTTAACTGCAGATTTTTAGGTCAAATGTTTGAATTTGTCAATATAGAGCATTTAATGACATGCTTCAATACATGCCAAAATCTAGTGGACAGTCCCTTTAAGTTATACAACGGACGTGACCTTCCAATGAAAGTACAATTGTTTAGTAAATCGAAGGGATGCAATAAGCCAATGTAATATTTACTGTTTGTTTGTACACGTGAGGTAGTATGTCAATAACAATATTTTTTTAGTAAAACAATTGCTTTAACAAGTACAATTGTTAAGTAATACAATGAATAATTTAACTGCAATCGTTCTGTAATACAAGGGATGTAACCAGTCAATGAAAAGTCAATTTTTAAATTGATACAAGAGATGAAACCTGAAATTAATGTTTTTAATTGATATAAGTGATGTAATATATCAATTAAACTACAATTGTTAATTTATACATGGGAATTAACCAAAAAATCACCTACAGTTGTTAAGTTATACATTGGGTGTAACGCGTCAATGAAACAACTCTTGTTATGTAGTACAATGACTGCTACGTATCAATAATATTAAAATCGTTAAATTATACAAAGTAAGTTATCTGCCAATAAAACTGCAACTGTTAAGTAATACAAGAGATGTAACATGTTTATGAAACTACAAATGTTAAGCTTAAGTACAATTAAACTACAATTTTTAATGAATATCAGGGGTGTAACATATCATGAAACTACCATTGATGAGTTATTCAAGGGATGTAGTCTGTCACTGAAGAAACATATGTGAAGTTATAGAACGGATGTTATATGTAAATGAAACTTCAGTTATAAAGTAATAAAGGCATGTAACACGTCAATGAAACTACAATTGTTAAGTAAAACAAGGGATTTTACCTGTCGCTGAAACTGCAAGAGTTAGGTTAAACAAATTTAAATAAAAAATAAAAATAACAAAGGATGCAAATAATCAATGAAACCACACTTATCAAGTAATACAATTGATGTTACCTTTTAGTGTAACAGAACTTGTAAAGTAAAACAATTGATGTAACATATCAATTCAATTACCATTGATGAGTAATACAAGGAATGCACACCCCCAATGAAATAACTCTTGTCATGAAATACAAGGGATGTAACCTTACGATAATAATAAATAATTAAATAATTTTATTTGTGCACATAACAAAATANTAATTTTTGACACATTTTATATAAATTCATAAATATTTGACAAAATCGTGCAGTCTAACTTTAATAACAGCTGTGGATAACTTTAAATTGTTCGCGACAAATATCGAATGCCTCTATTTTTCCGGCTGAGGCTTTAACATGGTTCTTCCGTTTAGGTTAGTTTACACTTAATCCAATTCCCATAGGGTCTCATTATACATGCATGCAAACTTTCCACGCATTTTTGGTTTTTCCTGTTCATCAGATTTTGCCAAAATAAAAGTTACGTTAACCGACAGTGGGCGTAACTGCTGAAATGAGTTTCATCGGAACAACTTCCTGTCCCAGGTTACATCATACCTGGTCTTCTTTCAGCATGACTAGGAACTGAGACCGGAACAGCAGGTACCCGTTGGAAAGCGTCTGAGCGACAACGAGCAGCACCAGAGCCCCCACCGAGAATGCGTCGCCGTACATGCTGCAATGGGCTGCAAAATACTCGCAGAAATGTAAGATTTATCACTCTCATCCTATGTGTTTAAAAACGCATATCGAAGTCTTAATATTGTGTGTGTTGTCATAAAAAAGATCATTTTTATTAAATGTTAATTTTATATAAACACATTGGTATCACTTTTATAAACGTTTAAGTAAAATATGAATTTTTGCTGTCATACAGTTCTTCCCATATGACACTACTTGTGTATTATGCACCACAATATACAAATTACAGGTCTGATATTTAAAAATTAATACGATTTTTTTTCAGATTGTCAAAAGTGTGGTACTTACTTTCCTGGCCTAAGACGTATTTTTTGACGTTATTATTATTACACATTAGGTAGAACGAGACGTATGATAGCGGTGTGCTAAACAACGTCAACGGAATTGAGAATCCGAACCGCTGCATGCGCGTAGTGCAAGCCATGTAGGCCGTGAAATATCCTGCAACAACGATACACGTTATTTATTATGTAGACCCTTATTTTTTACTCAACGCTTTTTCTTGCTTTTATAATTAGTTAGGACTATTCAAAACATTATAGATTTGTTAGTAAACATATGTAATGACTTTTTAAAAAATACGAAAATCTGTGAACAAGTCCCTTTACTACATTTACTCCGGAAATAACAGTATTTTGAAAAACTTATTTATATGGGCTAACAAACCAAGCTGACCCTTTTGAAACCCTTTCAAAATCACTTGACCCTTTAACTATAAGGTTTTAAATGAAACAAGTACATACACGTTGTTACCAAAAAAGGTTAAGCGTTGTTTTCCCTACTGATTAGATGCGTTTATCCAAAGTTATGGGGGACAGGGTTACAACTTTTGTTCGATCATAGATATTTCCCATTCGAGAAACAGAGATTACAATTATTAAAATCAGTAAAGGGACTCTTTAATAAGTAACTTACCGAAGAAAGTCCCGCCGATGTTCCCAGCGAACATTATCCAATCCGTCTTTTTTATCAACTCCCATTTCCCGAGATACCCCCATCCGGACTCCCACTCCTTTAATGACCACCACTCGTCAAACACTACCGCGTAGAACAGGATGGAGAAGCCAAATATGCACACAGCCTTCACGGCGGACATGACAATTGTCAGTTTCCACGTGGATGGGGCCAACTTCCGGGTTTGTTTAGGGGCGGGGGTTTGTTTTTGGGCGGTCTGGGAGGCGATAAACGAATTTGTCATTCGAACGCTCGTTCGCATCGGATTGCTCTACGAAGCGAAGATACGGGGTGTGTGTAGGCAGTGTTAGCATAAGCAGCAGCATGTGCAATATACTTTAGCCTCGCTATGTGAAAAGGGGGTTTAATGCATGTTTGTCATCCCAGATTAGCCTGTGCAATTCGCACAGGCTAATCAGTTACAACACTTTCCGCCTTAACTGAATTGTGCTAGGAGGAAACTTTCTTTTAATAGAATAAGTCATAAAAGGGAAAAGTGTCGTCCCTGATTAGCCTGTGCGGACTGCACAGGCTTATCTTGGGCGACACTTTACGCACATGCATTAAACCCCCTTTTCACAGAGCGAGGCTCACTTATTATTTGCTGGACTTCGGAAAATCCCACTATTCAGGAGGTAAAAACCAAGCAGATATATATCTTTCAAAATGTCATTCCATTACTATGAATGTCTGAATGAGACTGTATACCATCGGTTAAAAATATAGTCAGCTTTGTTTGGTGATACGGACTAGATGGATTTTTTTTCAAAAAAATTGAGTCCGGAATACAACTACAGCAATCCTCGGACCACGTTCGCTCAACCAACGTTATGCTTGGTCATCGACCCGGGAAGATAAGGCTTTCAAGACCTCGTGAAAGGTCAATGAGCATTGCTCTGTGAAAAGATGGGTAAAGCATGTGCGTAGGGTGTCGTTCCAGATTAGCATGCACAGTCCGCACACTTCAGGCTAATCATGGACGACATTTTCCGCCTAAACTGGATTTTTGCGGACTGCACAGGCTTATATGGGACGACACTTTACGCACATGCATTAAATTCCCTTTTACAATTTGTGATTTGTATTTTGTATTATAATGAATAGAAGCAGCAGAAATGTTTGTTTTTTAGATTATTAGCAAAATTATACTCAAAATAAATGGCATATATTTCTATTGTATTATATATATATATATATGTGCATATCGATATCATCATATAAACGTCAAAGTTTTAGTGTTATTAGTAGAAGTGGTATGAGTACTTTTTTAATTTCAGTATTTAAAAGTTGTATTAGTATAATAAAGTAGAAATTACAAAGCAGTGCTGGCATCAAGAGTTATGGTAATTTGGAATTGGTGTTCTTAAATAATGTGAACAACAACGACTTAAGCCTAACATAGTTTTAATAGTCATGTGTCTCGCTGCTAATTGGTTATTCTTGATCTTAATAATAATTCTTTACCACGTTATCACGCTCACAACTATTTGGAATCGACGATACTTAGTAATAAATGTTGAAGGTAGCCTAATTAAATAAGAAAACATGCAATACAAAACAAACGCCAATATGTATCACAAAAACAATAAAAAATAATAATAGGTATACATTACATAACAAATACGATCTCCGCGAATTAAATAATATTGCATATACAAATAACAAAAAACATATATTACGTTAAATGGAATTTGTAAAACGGACGAACATACATAAACAATTTGAGTCTCATTGAGATAAAATACGTCTTACGTTGTGCATAGATTGATATCCGCTACTTGATGCCTCAGTCATCCCCATAGATCCACTATCGTCCGATGTAACGTCAGAACAACCTTTTGACGTTACATCGCCGTCATTTTCGGTGTTCAACAAACGGCGCTGGATCGCTGGTATCCAGGCAACGGAGAGGCATAACACAGCCGTAACTATGACACCAACACGGGTGGGATTCTTCACCTCCTGATCAGGGTTGTGTGGAGGGTTATCCATCTTGAAGAACACGTATCCTGAAAGGTAACGATGTTATTTAAGGTAACCGGCCATGTGGGTAGTGATGTTGTTGATGATGATGACGTTATTTGAGGTTACCGGCCATGTGGGTAGTGATGTTGTTGATGATGATGATGACATTATTTGAGGTAACCGGCCATGTGGGTAGTGATGTTGTTGTTGATGATGATGATGATAACGTTATTTGAGGTTACAGGCCATGTGGGTAGTGATCTTGTTGATGATGATGACGTAATTTGAGGTAACCAGTCATGTGGGAAGTAATGTTATTGATGATAATGACGTTATTTGAGGAAACCGGCCATATGGGTAGTGATGTAGTTGATGGTGATGACGATGATGACAATGCTGCTTTAGATGATGAAACCAAAACGATTAAAATTAATGAATATGATGATGGTGTCGATGCTTCTGTATGTGCTTCTACTTCTGATGATGATGGACCCGTACCTGCTAAACACAAACCAGCCAATTCCAGTACGAGGGCCGCAATGAAGAAAAACTTGGCATTGCGCCCCTTTTTTGCCACCCAGCTGTGTACGGCGTTGTAGAGGACGGGAAGTACGAAGACCCCACTCATAAGTAACACCGTGGTTCCCGGCCCTGTGAGTCCCGGCACGCAGAACACAAACATCGTGGTTCCCACAGACTCCACTATGCTAAGGACCACGCCCTGTGTGGAGAAATATCTGCGCGTATTGCAAACATGAATATGATACTTGGGAACTCAATTCACGTAAAAAAACACGCTTGAATTGTTTCCTTTATATTTTGAGAACGTGTTTGACGAATTAAATGACAATATAGCAGTAAGGTAATCTAGCAGGCTTGTATCAATTGAACCAGACTACAATATAAACTAATGCATTTACCACAACGGTTCTGTAACATATTCTCGTGTAAATATCAGCGTCAGGTTAATTTAGATGCACGTGTTCATATTTAACATGTAATACATGCGCATAAAACGACATGCGTAAAAGACAACATGTACCCCGATAAGAGAACGTCGGCTGGGCCAGGGGATGTCCTTCCGCAGCGCACCCGTGAGGATGCCGCGTACAAAGCTCACCACGTGAGGAATGATTGTGGCGATCTGCAGCAAAATAAAAATACCATACGCGCGCTCCTTTGAAACAGAAGTCGTCCTTGTAGTCGCATTAAGTTCGCGAGACATTGTGTGAGAGAGCGAGATTGCCCCAATCTGAAATTTGAAAACAAAACAACATAATTTTGAAATACAACATGTACTTGGAATGTTTTTTTGTTTATATTTGCGACGAAAATACCTCAGATACATTATTATGCGAATTTAATTTTTATTTTATACCATGTGGCTACTTACGAAGAAAAAAGTCATTGACTAGGGAAACACCCAAAATACAGTAAAACTACTATTGGTAACGCAATTATGCGTGTATGGTTTTCGCTTACCGGGACAGTGGGTAATTGATGATTTATGTTCTATTCTTTTACTTGTGTAAAATTAACTTACTATCTAGCTATTTCAATTGAAGCAGAGAACGTTCAACACTGAAAGATACCCGACTCTATCTTAACAACATCCTGTGAGTATATTACTGACCTCCCTTGCACTGAACACCAACATTTCCTTAATTTGCTAAAAACTCTAACGTTCACCTAAAACGGTCACATCACAATAGCGTCCTTGCAAAGACCAAAATGCCAGTAGTTGGTAAAAGCCGATAGTCGTAGTAAAAACGCCAGTCTTTTTTTTTTCCTCTGTAAAAATGCCAAAATACCGTCAACCATAGCGACGCGGTCTTGCTATCTGCTTTCGTCGCGTGTGCGGAGATTTCATTTTTAAAAATCATTTTATGCAGGCAACAGGTCGAAGTTTAGTAAACACCCAGGTAGCAGTAGAGTCGTATACGATAAATAAATAATTTTTAAACGCCATGATGTTGCTGATGGTCGCCGAGTGAACGCAGAGGTTGTTGAAACGCTAATGACGTGATGGGAACGCGGCGTACACGCAACAAAACATGCATATCAACACACAAAAAAAACACACTGGCGTTCGTATTACGATTATTGGCGTTTTCCCCAAAAAATGAATGTTTCGGTCATATAGCGGACGCCAATTCGGTGTGATGGGGGTATTTTGGACATGTACAAAGTAGTTGCCGTAAGGTCGCCACTTTCTGGACGCCGTCTTAGAGCGTTCACACGTCAACCCCACGGACTCTATGGCGATCCTAGCGCATCCTGGGTCGCCGTAAGAATGCAGCAAGAACGCTGTCCGGTGTGACTGTGAAAGTATTTTTACTAAAATTCTCAAAAATCACCCTTCAAACAGAAAACACACTGAATTCACATACTTTGCTAAAATTTACGAAAGCCAATAGTAGCACGAACAAGAGGCCGGTGGAGAACCATTTGATGACGACGACGACGGCAGACGGCCGGTGACTATACTTGAGGTCCTTCCGGTTGAGTTCCCGCTTGATCTTCGAGTCCGCCTCTATCGCTAGCTTATCCTTTTTCGACGCCGGTTTACCTTTCGCTGGAAGATTATTTGAGAATCGAATCAGAGTGTGGGCAGGCTTCTTGAGTGCAAAGACATTTGAGAGTGAAAGTGACGCCAGACTTTTTTTTAATGTGATGGTCCTATATTTCATTTGAGAATAAGAGTAATGCCAGACAATTAATACGTTTTGACGTCATATTTCACTTAAGAATCGAAGTGACGTCATATTTTTTTGAAGACTCCTAAGACAGACTCGAACGTCAGATGAAACAGTTTTGAACTGGGATAATTACGATAACTCTGTTTTATTTCAAATTATGAGTGATTTTTATGATATAAACACAAAGAAGATTTAATATAAGATAAGTACATGTATATGAATTTAGGCTTGTTGGGTATACATTAAAAGTTCTGCATTTACAGAAGGGAAATGTATTTCGACCTAGGATAAGATAAGTGTATGCATGTATGTTTTCAATTGTTTTAGTTATAGATTTTCAACCGGTCACTTTATATCTGGGGCGTCTGGAGTGTGATACCTTGTTTAATATAGTTTTATGGCGATTACGCTAACTAAAATTAGTTATTTTGCTCATTATATTATTATTTAAATAACCAAGAGAAAACTATTTGTTGATTATTTGTGATTTATTATATCACCATGAATATTGATATATCTACAACAAGCAAACAATCTGAGATAAATTCATTAAGGGTCAGTGGTTCGAGCCCAGTTGAGGATTACTGTATTTTCTTTCTTTAATTTATTCTTGTTTTTTTTATCCCCCGCCAAAGGCGGAGGGATATTGTTTTGGCGTTGTCCGTCCGGCTGTCCGTCCGTCCGGCACTTTTGTGTCCGGAGCCATATCTTGGAAGTGCTTTGGCGGATTTCATTGAAACTTGGTATGAGTATATATATGGATAAGACGATGATGCACGCCAAATGGCACTGTGCATTATCTGTTTATAACGGAGTTATGGCCCTTTGTATCTTGAAAAAATGCTTTTTACTATAGGCACTTTTGTGTCCGGAGCCATATCTTAGAAGTGCTTTGGCGGATTTCATTAAAATTTGGTATGAGTGTATATATGGATAAGACGATGATGCACGCCAAATGGCATCGTACACCATCTGTTAATAACGGAGTTATGGCCCTTTGTATCTTGAAAAAATGCTTTTTACCAAAGGCACTTTTGTGTCCGGAGCCATATCTTGGAAGTGCTTTGGCGGATTTCATTGAAACTTGGTATGAGTATATATATGGATAAGACGATGATGCACGCCAAATGGCATTGTACATCATCTGTTCATAACGGAGTTATAGCCCTTTGTATCTTGAAAAAATGCTTTTTACTATAGGCACTTTTGTGTCCGGAGCCATATCTTGGAAGTGCTTTGGCGGATTTCATTGAAACTTGGTATGAGTATATATATGGATAAGACGATGATGCACGCCAAATGGCAGTGTACACCATCTGTTAATAACAGAGTTATTGCCCTTTGTATATATTCTCAGGCAATGCAGCATGTGGGGGTATACGTCATGTCTGTGACAAAGCTCTAGTTTTAATTGAACAATTTTTAGCTCGGCTGTTTTCGAAGAAAACCC